>CASGHU020000021.1:0-175508 GCA_949320105.2 Crepidodera aurea | reverse complement strand
TATATTTTAAATCCCATTATATTCGGAAATCAGTCGATTTAACTTTTGGTCTGCAGCATAGGATTTTATACACAGGAAGACCGCGCCCTTAATGAGATTAGTCGCGTGGCAGCGCTATTCATATTAAAATAAACGGATGTATACGAAAATAATTGAAAATTAATTAAATTAATAAAATATAAACTCTATTTTGATGCTAGAAAAAAAATTGTAAACAAAAAAAATGAAATTTCCTAAAAATAAAAAATAAAATTTCTGTCGTGTCTGAAGCAGGTATCGAACTCATGATAAATGGATTGATTATTAGCGCTCTCTGCGACAAGACTAATTGTGAAAATAAAGAAAATTTATTCTCTCAGATTACTTAGACATCCCAAATAATATATTATATTTTAATACTAGCAGCGCCACCTAGCATACAGGAGATTCACTGAAGTCTTAACCTTAAACCAGTAAGGAATTTTAATTTATTAGATTCGACATCCTAAGACCGGTTTCTGTCTTTCGACTTCATCAGTTAGGCTTTTCGAATCCAATAAATAAAATTCCAAACTCGTACAAGTCAATAGCTATATCAGACACGAACAGACACGAACAGACACGAACAGACACGAACAGACACGAATAGACACGAACAGACACGAACAGACACGAACAGACACGAACAGACACGAACAGACACGAACAGACACGAACAGACACGAACAGACACGAACAGACACGAACAGACACGAACAGACACGAACAGACACGAACAGACACGAACAGACACGAACAGACACGAACAGACACGAACAGACACGAAACAGACACGAACAGACACGAACAGACACGAACAGACACGAACAGACACGAACAGACACGAACAGACACGAACAGACACGAACAGACACGAACAGACACGAACAGACACGAACAGACACGAACAGACACGAACAGACACGAACAGACACGAACAGACACGAACAGACACGAACAGACACGAACAGACACGAACACGAACAGACACGAACAGACACGAACAGACACGAACAGACACGAACAGACACGAACAGACACGAACAGACACGAACAGACACGAACAGACACGAACACGAACAGACACGAACAGACACGAACAGACACGAACAGACACGAACAGACACGAACAGACACGAACAGACACGAACAGACACGAACAGACACGAAACAGACACGAACAGACACGAACAGACACGAACAGACACGAACAGACACGAACAGACACGAACAGACACGAACAGACACGAACAGACACGAACAGACACGAACAGACACGAACAGACACGAACAGACACGAACAGACACGAACAGACACGAACAGACACGAACAGACACGAACAGACACGAACAGACACGAACAGACACGAACAGACACGAACAGACACGAACAGACACGAACAGACACGAACAGACACGAACAGACACGAAACAGACACGAACAGACACGAACAGACACGAACAGACACGAACAGACACGAACAGACACGAACAGACACGAACAGACACGAACAGACACGAACAGACACGAACAGACACGAACAGACACGAACAGACACGAACAGACACGAAACAGACACGAAACAGACACGAACAGACACGAACAGACACGAACAGACACGAACAGACACGAACAGACACGAACAGACACGAACAGACACGAACAGACACGAACAGACACGAAACAGACACGAAACAGACACGAACAGACACGAACAGACACGAACAGACACGAACAGACACGAACAGACACGAACAGACACGAACAGACACGAACAGACACGAACAGACACGAACAGACACGAACAGACACGAACAGACACGAACAGACACGAACAGACACGAACAGACACGAACAGACACGAACAGACACGAACAGACACGAACAGACACGAAACAGACACGAAACAGACACGAACAGACACGAACAGACACGAACAGACACGAACAGACACGAACAGACACGAACAGACACGAACAGACACGAACAGACACGAACAGACACGAACAGATACGAACAGATACGAACAGACACGAAACAGACACGAACAGACACGAACAGACACGAACAGACACGAACAGACACGAACAGACACGAACAGACACGAACAGACACGAACAGACACGAACAGACACGAACAGACACGAACAGACACGAACAGACACGAACAGACACGAACAGACACGAACAGACACGAACAGACACGAACAGACACGAACAGACACGAACAGACACGAACAGACACGAACAGACACGAACAGACACGAACAGACACGAACAGACACGAACAGACACGAACAGACACGAACAGACACGAACAGACACGAACAGACACGAACAGACACGAACAGACACGAACAGACACGAACAGACACGAACAGACACGAACAGACACGAACAGACACGAACAGACACGAACAGACACGAACAGACACGAACAGACACGAACAGACACGAACAGACACGAACAGACACGAACAGACACGAACAGACACGAACAGACACGAACAGACACGAACAGACACGAACAGACACGAACAGACACGAACAGACACGAACAGACACGAACAGACACGAACAGACACGAACAGACACGAACAGACACGAACAGACACGAACAGACACGAACAGACACGAACAGACACGAACAGACACGAACAGACACGAACAGACACGAACAGACACGAACAGACACGAACAGACACGAACAGACACGAACAGACACGAACAGACACGAACAGACACGAACAGACACGAACAGACACGAACAGACACGAACAGACACGAACAGACACGAACAGACACGAACAGACACGAACAGACACGAACAGACACGAACAGACACGAACAGACACGAACAGACACGAACAGACACGAACAGACACGAACAGACACGAACAGACACGAACAGACACGAACAGACACGAACAGACACGAACAGACACGAACAGACACGAACAGACACGAACAGACACGAACAGACACGAACAGACACGAACAGACACGAACAGACACGAACAGACACGAACAGACACGAACAGACACGAACAGACACGAACAGACACGAACAGACACGAACAGACACGAACAGACACGAACAGACACGAACAGACACGAACAGACACGAACAGACACGAACAGACACGAACAGACACGAACAGACACGAACAGACACGAACAGACACGAACAGACACGAACAGACACGAACAGACACGAACAGACACGAACAGACACGAACAGACACGAACAGACACGAACAGACACGAACAGACACGAACAGACACGAACAGACACGAACAGACACGAACAGACACGAACAGACACGAACAGACACGAACAGACACGAACAGACACGAACAGACACGAACAGACACGAACAGACACGAACAGACACGAACAGACACGAACAGACACGAACAGACACGAACAGACACGAACAGACACGAACAGACACGAACAGACACGAACAGACACGAACAGACACGAACAGACACGAACAGACACGAACAGACACGAACAGACACGAACAGACACGAACAGACACGAACAGACACGAACAGACACGAACAGACACGAACAGACACGAACAGACACGAACAGACACGAACAGACACGAACAGACACGAACAGACACGAACAGACACGAACAGACACGAACAGACACGAACAGACACGAACAGACACGAACAGACACGAACAGACACGAACAGACACGAACAGACACGAACAGACACGAACAGACACGAACAGACACGAACAGACACGAACAGACACGAACAGACACGAACAGACACGAACAGACACGAACAGACACGAACAGACACGAACAGACACGAACAGACACGAACAGACACGAACAGACACGAACAGACACGAACAGACACGAACAGACACGAACAGACACGAACAGACACGAACAGACACGAACAGACACGAACAGACACGAACAGACACGAACAGACACGAACAGACACGAACAGACACGAACAGACACGAACAGACACGAACAGACACGAACAGACACGAACAGACACGAACAGACACGAACAGACACGAACAGACACGAACAGACACGAACAGACACGAACAGACACGAACAGACACGAACAGACACGAACAGACACGAACAGACACGAACAGACACGAACAGACACGAACAGACACGAACAGACACGAACAGACACGAACAGACACGAACAGACACGAACAGACACGAACAGACACGAACAGACACGAACAGACACGAACAGACACGAACAGACACGAACAGACACGAACAGACACGAACAGACACGAACAGACACGAACAGACACGAACAGACACGAACAGACACGAACAGACACGAACAGACACGAACAGACACGAACAGACACGAACAGACACGAACAGACACGAACAGACACGAACAGACACGAACAGACACGAACAGACACGAACAGACACGAACAGACACGAACAGACACGAACAGACACGAACAGACACGAACAGACACGAACAGACACGAACAGACACGAACAGACACGAACAGACACGAACAGACACGAACAGACACGAACAGACACGAACAGACACGAACAGACACGAACAGACACGAACAGACACGAACAGACACGAACAGACACGAACAGACACGAACAGACACGAACAGACACGAACAGACACGAACAGACACGAACAGACACGAACAGACACGAACAGACACGAACAGACACGAACAGACACGAACAGACACGAACAGACACGAACAGACACGAACAGACACGAACAGACACGAACAGACACGAACAGACACGAACAGACACGAACAGACACGAACAGACACGAACAGACACGAACAGACACGAACAGACACGAACAGACACGAACAGACACGAACAGACACGAACAGACACGAACAGACACGAACAGACACGAACAGACACGAACAGACACGAACAGACACGAACAGACACGAACAGACACGAACAGACACGAACAGACACGAACAGACACGAACAGACACGAACAGACACGAACAGACACGAACAGACACGAACAGACACGAACAGACACGAACAGACACGAACAGACACGAACAGACACGAACAGACACGAACAGACACGAACAGACACGAACAGACACGAACAGACACGAACAGACACGAACAGACACGAACAGACACGAACAGACACGAACAGACACGAACAGACACGAACAGACACGAACAGACACGAACAGACACGAACAGACACGAACAGACACGAACAGACACGAACAGACACGAACAGACACGAACAGACACGAACAGACACGAACAGACACGAACAGACACGAACAGACACGAACAGACACGAACAGACACGAACAGACACGAACAGACACGAACAGACACGAACAGACACGAACAGACACGAACAGACACGAACAGACACGAACAGACACGAACAGACACGAACAGACACGAACAGACACGAACAGACACGAACAGACACGAACAGACACGAACAGACACGAACAGACACGAACAGACACGAACAGACACGAACAGACACGAACAGACACGAACAGACACGAACAGACACGAACAGACACGAACAGACACGAACAGACACGAACAGACACGAACAGACACGAACAGACACGAACAGACACGAACAGACACGAACAGACACGAACAGACACGAACAGACACGAACAGACACGAACAGACACGAACAGACACGAACAGACACGAACAGACACGAACAGACACGAACAGACACGAACAGACACGAACAGACACGAACAGACACGAACAGACACGAACAGACACGAACAGACACGAACAGACACGAACAGACACGAACAGACACGAACAGACACGAACAGACACGAACAGACACGAACAGACACGAACAGACACGAACAGACACGAACAGACACGAACAGACACGAACAGACACGAACAGACACGAACAGACACGAACAGACACGAACAGACACGAACAGACACGAACAGACACGAACAGACACGAACAGACACGAACAGACACGAACAGACACGAACAGACACGAACAGACACGAACAGACACGAACAGACACGAACAGACACGAACAGACACGAACAGACACGAACAGACACGAACAGACACGAACAGACACGAACAGACACGAACAGACACGAACAGACACGAACAGACACGAACAGACACGAACAGACACGAACAGACACGAACAGACACGAACAGACACGAACAGACACGAACAGACACGAACAGACACGAACAGACACGAACAGACACGAACAGACACGAACAGACACGAACAGACACGAACAGACACGAACAGACACGAACAGACACGAACAGACACGAACAGACACGAACAGACACGAACAGACACGAACAGACACGAACAGACACGAACAGACACGAACAGACACGAACAGACACGAACAGACACGAACAGACACGAACAGACACGAACAGACACGAACAGACACGAACAGACACGAACAGACACGAACAGACACGAACAGACACGAACAGACACGAACAGACACGAACAGACACGAACAGACACGAACAGACACGAACAGACACGAACAGACACGAACAGACACGAACAGACACGAACAGACACGAACAGACACGAACAGACACGAACAGACACGAACAGACACGAACAGACACGAACAGACACGAACAGACACGAACAGACACGAACAGACACGAACAGACACGAACAGACACGAACAGACACGAACAGACACGAACAGACACGAACAGACACGAACAGACACGAACAGACACGAACAGACACGAACAGACACGAACAGACACGAACAGACACGAACAGACACGAACAGACACGAACAGACACGAACAGACACGAACAGACACGAACAGACACGAACAGACACGAACAGACACGAACAGACACGAACAGACACGAACAGACACGAACAGACACGAACAGACACGAACAGACACGAACAGACACGAACAGACACGAACAGACACGAACAGACACGAACAGACACGAACAGACACGAACAGACACGAACAGACACGAACAGACACGAACAGACACGAACAGACACGAACAGACACGAACAGACACGAACAGACACGAACAGACACGAACAGACACGAACAGACACGAACAGACACGAACAGACACGAACAGACACGAACAGACACGAACAGACACGAACAGACACGAACAGACACGAACAGACACGAACAGACACGAACAGACACGAACAGACACGAACAGACACGAACAGACACGAACAGACACGAACAGACACGAACAGACACGAACAGACACGAACAGACACGAACAGACACGAACAGACACGAACAGACACGAACAGACACGAACAGACACGAACAGACACGAACAGACACGAACAGACACGAACAGACACGAACAGACACGAACAGACACGAACAGACACGAACAGACACGAACAGACACGAACAGACACGAACAGACACGAACAGACACGAACAGACACGAACAGACACGAACAGACACGAACAGACACGAACAGACACGAACAGACACGAACAGACACGAACAGACACGAACAGACACGAACAGACACGAACAGACACGAACAGACACGAACAGACACGAACAGACACGAACAGACACGAACAGACACGAACAGACACGAACAGACACGAACAGACACGAACAGACACGAACAGACACGAACAGACACGAACAGACACGAACAGACACGAACAGACACGAACAGACACGAACAGACGACGAACAGACACGAACAGACACGAACAGACACGAACAGACACGAACAGACACGAACAGACACGAACAGACACGAACAGACACGAACAGACACGAACAGACACGAACAGACACGAACAGACACGAACAGACACGAACAGACACGAACAGACACGAACAGACACGAACAGACACGAACAGACACGAACAGACACGAACAGACACGAACAGACACGAACAGACACGAACAGACACGAACAGACACGAACAGACACGAACAGACACGAACAGACACGAACAGACACGAACAGACACGAACAGACACGAACAGACACGAACAGACACGAACAGACACGAACAGACACGAACAGACACGAACAGACACGAACAGACACGAACAGACACGAACAGACACGAACAGACACGAACAGACACGAACAGACACGAACAGACACGAACAGACACGAACAGACACGAACAGACACGAACAGACACGAACAGACACGAACAGACACGAACAGACACGAACAGACACGAACAGACACGAACAGACACGAACAGACACGAACAGACACGAACAGACACGAACAGACACGAACAGACACGAACAGACACGAACAGACACGAACAGACACGAACAGACACGAACAGACACGAACAGACACGAACAGACACGAACAGACACGAACAGACACGAACAGACACGAACAGACACGAACAGACACGAACAGACACGAACAGACACGAACAGACACGAACAGACACGAACAGACACGAACAGACACGAACAGACACGAACAGACACGAACAGACACGAACAGACACGAACAGACACGAACAGACACGAACAGACACGAACAGACACGAACAGACACGAACAGACACGAACAGACACGAACAGACACGAACAGACACGAACAGACACGAACAGACACGAACAGACACGAACAGACACGAACAGACACGAACAGACACGAACAGACACGAACAGACACGAACAGACACGAACAGACACGAACAGACACGAACAGACACGAACAGACACGAACAGACACGAACAGACACGAACAGACACGAACAGACACGAACAGACACGAACAGACACGAACAGACACGAACAGACACGAACAGACACGAACAGACACGAACAGACACGAACAGACACGAACAGACACGAACAGACACGAACAGACACGAACAGACACGAACAGACACGAACAGACACGAACAGACACGAACAGACACGAACAGACACGAACAGACACGAACAGACACGAACAGACACGAACAGACACGAACAGACACGAACAGACACGAACAGACACGAACAGACACGAACAGACACGAACAGACACGAACAGACACGAACAGACACGAACAGACACGAACAGACACGAACAGACACGAACAGACACGAACAGACACGAACAGACACGAACAGACACGAACAGACACGAACAGACACGAACAGACACGAACAGACACGAACAGACACGAACAGACACGAACAGACACGAACAGACACGAACAGACACGAACAGACACGAACAGACACGAACAGACACGAACAGACACGAACAGACACGAACAGACACGAACAGACACGAACAGACACGAACAGACACGAACAGACACGAACAGACACGAACAGACACGAACAGACACGAACAGACACGAACAGACACGAACAGACACGAACAGACACGAACAGACACGAACAGACACGAACAGACACGAACAGACACGAACAGACACGAACAGACACGAACAGACACGAACAGACACGAACAGACACGAACAGACACGAACAGACACGAACAGACACGAACAGACACGAACAGACACGAACAGACACGAACAGACACGAACAGACACGAACAGACACGAACAGACACGAACAGACACGAACAGACACGAACAGACACGAACAGACACGAACAGACACGAACAGACACGAACAGACACGAACAGACACGAACAGACACGAACAGACACGAACAGACACGAACAGACACGAACAGACACGAACAGACACGAACAGACACGAACAGACACGAACAGACACGAACAGACACGAACAGACACGAACAGACACGAACAGACACGAACAGACACGAACAGACACGAACAGACACGAACAGACACGAACAGACACGAACAGACACGAACAGACACGAACAGACACGAACAGACACGAACAGACACGAACAGACACGAACAGACACGAACAGACACGAACAGACACGAACAGACACGAACAGACACGAACAGACACGAACAGACACGAACAGACACGAACAGACACGAACAGACACGAACAGACACGAACAGACACGAACAGACACGAACAGACACGAACAGACACGAACAGACACGAACAGACACGAACAGACACGAACAGACACGAACAGACACGAACAGACACGAACAGACACGAACAGACACGAACAGACACGAACAGACACGAACAGACACGAACAGACACGAACAGACACGAACAGACACGAACAGACACGAACAGACACGAACAGACACGAACAGACACGAACAGACACGAACAGACACGAACAGACACGAACAGACACGAACAGACACGAACAGACACGAACAGACACGAACAGACACGAACAGACACGAACAGACACGAACAGACACGAACAGACACGAACAGACACGAACAGACACGAACAGACACGAACAGACACGAACAGACACGAACAGACACGAACAGACACGAACAGACACGAACAGACACGAACAGACACGAACAGACACGAACAGACACGAACAGACACGAACAGACACGAACAGACACGAACAGACACGAACAGACACGAACAGACACGAACAGACACGAACAGACACGAACAGACACGAACAGACACGAACAGACACGAACAGACACGAACAGACACGAACAGACACGAACAGACACGAACAGACACGAACAGACACGAACAGACACGAACAGACACGAACAGACACGAACAGACACGAACAGACACGAACAGACACGAACAGACACGAACAGACACGAACAGACACGAACAGACACGAACAGACACGAACAGACACGAACAGACACGAACAGACACGAACAGACACGAACAGACACGAACAGACACGAACAGACACGAACAGACACGAACAGACACGAACAGACACGAACAGACACGAACAGACACGAACAGACACGAACAGACACGAACAGACACGAACAGACACGAACAGACACGAACAGACACGAACAGACACGAACAGACACGAACAGACACGAACAGACACGAACAGACACGAACAGACACGAACAGACACGAACAGACACGAACAGACACGAACAGACACGAACAGACACGAACAGACACGAACAGACACGAACAGACACGAACAGACACGAACAGACACGAACAGACACGAACAGACACGAACAGACACGAACAGACACGAACAGACACGAACAGACACGAACAGACACGAACAGACACGAACAGACACGAACAGACACGAACAGACACGAACAGACACGAACAGACACGAACAGACACGAACAGACACGAACAGACACGAACAGACACGAACAGACACGAACAGACACGAACAGACACGAACAGACACGAACAGACACGAACAGACACGAACAGACACGAACAGACACGAACAGACACGAACAGACACGAACAGACACGAACAGACACGAACAGACACGAACAGACACGAACAGACACGAACAGACACGAACAGACACGAACAGACACGAACAGACACGAACAGACACGAACAGACACGAACAGACACGAACAGACACGAACAGACACGAACAGACACGAACAGACACGAACAGACACGAACAGACACGAACAGACACGAACAGACACGAACAGACACGAACAGACACGAACAGACACGAACAGACACGAACAGACACGAACAGACACGAACAGACACGAACAGACACGAACAGACACGAACAGACACGAACAGACACGAACAGACACGAACAGACACGAACAGACACGAACAGACACGAACAGACACGAACAGACACGAACAGACACGAACAGACACGAACAGACACGAACAGACACGAACAGACACGAACAGACACGAACAGACACGAACAGACACGAACAGACACGAACAGACACGAACAGACACGAACAGACACGAACAGACACGAACAGACACGAACAGACACGAACAGACACGAACAGACACGAACAGACACGAACAGACACGAACAGACACGAACAGACACGAACAGACACGAACAGACACGAACAGACACGAACAGACACGAACAGACACGAACAGACACGAACAGACACGAACAGACACGAACAGACACGAACAGACACGAACAGACACGAACAGACACGAACAGACACGAACAGACACGAACAGACACGAACAGACACGAACAGACACGAACAGACACGAACAGACACGAACAGACACGAACAGACACGAACAGACACGAACAGACACGAACAGACACGAACAGACACGAACAGACACGAACAGACACGAACAGACACGAACAGACACGAACAGACACGAACAGACACGAACAGACACGAACAGACACGAACAGACACGAACAGACACGAACAGACACGAACAGACACGAACAGACACGAACAGACACGAACAGACACGAACAGACACGAACAGACACGAACAGACACGAACAGACACGAACAGACACGAACAGACACGAACAGACACGAACAGACACGAACAGACACGAACAGACACGAACAGACACGAACAGACACGAACAGACACGAACAGACACGAACAGACACGAACAGACACGAACAGACACGAACAGACACGAACAGACACGAACAGACACGAACAGACACGAACAGACACGAACAGACACGAACAGACACGAACAGACACGAACAGACACGAACAGACACGAACAGACACGAACAGACACGAACAGACACGAACAGACACGAACAGACACGAACAGACACGAACAGACACGAACAGACACGAACAGACACGAACAGACACGAACAGACACGAACAGACACGAACAGACACGAACAGACACGAACAGACACGAACAGACACGAACAGACACGAACAGACACGAACAGACACGAACAGACACGAACAGACACGAACAGACACGAACAGACACGAACAGACACGAACAGACACGAACAGACACGAACAGACACGAACAGACACGAACAGACACGAACAGACACGAACAGACACGAACAGACACGAACAGACACGAACAGACACGAACAGACACGAACAGACACGAACAGACACGAACAGACACGAACAGACACGAACAGACACGAACAGACACGAACAGACACGAACAGACACGAACAGACACGAACAGACACGAACAGACACGAACAGACACGAACAGACACGAACAGACACGAACAGACACGAACAGACACGAACAGACACGAACAGACACGAACAGACACGAACAGACACGAACAGACACGAACAGACACGAACAGACACGAACAGACACGAACAGACACGAACAGACACGAACAGACACGAACAGACACGAACAGACACGAACAGACACGAACAGACACGAACAGACACGAACAGACACGAACAGACACGAACAGACACGAACAGACACGAACAGACACGAACAGACACGAACAGACACGAACAGACACGAACAGACACGAACAGACACGAACAGACACGAACAGACACGAACAGACACGAACAGACACGAACAGACACGAACAGACACGAACAGACACGAACAGACACGAACAGACACGAACAGACACGAACAGACACGAACAGACACGAACAGACACGAACAGACACGAACAGACACGAACAGACACGAACAGACACGAACAGACACGAACAGACACGAACAGACACGAACAGACACGAACAGACACGAACAGACACGAACAGACACGAACAGACACGAACAGACACGAACAGACACGAACAGACACGAACAGACACGAACAGACACGAACAGACACGAACAGACACGAACAGACACGAACAGACACGAACAGACACGAACAGACACGAACAGACACGAACAGACACGAACAGACACGAACAGACACGAACAGACACGAACAGACACGAACAGACACGAACAGACACGAACAGACACGAACAGACACGAACAGACACGAACAGACACGAACAGACACGAACAGACACGAACAGACACGAACAGACACGAACAGACACGAACAGACACGAACAGACACGAACAGACACGAACAGACACGAACAGACACGAACAGACACGAACAGACACGAACAGACACGAACAGACACGAACAGACACGAACAGACACGAACAGACACGAACAGACACGAACAGACACGAACAGACACGAACAGACACGAACAGACACGAACAGACACGAACAGACACGAACAGACACGAACAGACACGAACAGACACGAACAGACACGAACAGACACGAACAGACACGAACAGACACGAACAGACACGAACAGACACGAACAGACACGAACAGACACGAACAGACACGAACAGACACGAACAGACACGAACAGACACGAACAGACACGAACAGACACGAACAGACACGAACAGACACGAACAGACACGAACAGACACGAACAGACACGAACAGACACGAACAGACACGAACAGACACGAACAGACACGAACAGACACGAACAGACACGAACAGACACGAACAGACACGAACAGACACGAACAGACACGAACAGACACGAACAGACACGAACAGACACGAACAGACACGAACAGACACGAACAGACACGAACAGACACGAACAGACACGAACAGACACGAACAGACACGAACAGACACGAACAGACACGAACAGACACGAACAGACACGAACAGACACGAACAGACACGAACAGACACGAACAGACACGAACAGACACGAACAGACACGAACAGACACGAACAGACACGAACAGACACGAACAGACACGAACAGACACGAACAGACACGAACAGACACGAACAGACACGAACAGACACGAACAGACACGAACAGACACGAACAGACACGAACAGACACGAACAGACACGAACAGACACGAACAGACACGAACAGACACGAACAGACACGAACAGACACGAACAGACACGAACAGACACGAACAGACACGAACAGACACGAACAGACACGAACAGACACGAACAGACACGAACAGACACGAACAGACACGAACAGACACGAACAGACACGAACAGACACGAACAGACACGAACAGACACGAACAGACACGAACAGACACGAACAGACACGAACAGACACGAACAGACACGAACAGACACGAACAGACACGAACAGACACGAACAGACACGAACAGACACGAACAGACACGAACAGACACGAACAGACACGAACAGACACGAACAGACACGAACAGACACGAACAGACACGAACAGACACGAACAGACACGAACAGACACGAACAGACACGAACAGACACGAACAGACACGAACAGACACGAACAGACACGAACAGACACGAACAGACACGAACAGACACGAACAGACACGAACAGACACGAACAGACACGAACAGACACGAACAGACACGAACAGACACGAACAGACACGAACAGACACGAACAGACACGAACAGACACGAACAGACACGAACAGACACGAACAGACACGAACAGACACGAACAGACACGAACAGACACGAACAGACACGAACAGACACGAACAGACACGAACAGACACGAACAGACACGAACAGACACGAACAGACACGAACAGACACGAACAGACACGAACAGACACGAACAGACACGAACAGACACGAACAGACACGAACAGACACGAACAGACACGAACAGACACGAACAGACACGAACAGACACGAACAGACACGAACAGACACGAACAGACACGAACAGACACGAACAGACACGAACAGACACGAACAGACACGAACAGACACGAACAGACACGAACAGACACGAACAGACACGAACAGACACGAACAGACACGAACAGACACGAACAGACACGAACAGACACGAACAGACACGAACAGACACGAACAGACACGAACAGACACGAACAGACACGAACAGACACGAACAGACACGAACAGACACGAACAGACACGAACAGACACGAACAGACACGAACAGACACGAACAGACACGAACAGACACGAACAGACACGAACAGACACGAACAGACACGAACAGACACGAACAGACACGAACAGACACGAACAGACACGAACAGACACGAACAGACACGAACAGACACGAACAGACACGAACAGACACGAACAGACACGAACAGACACGAACAGACACGAACAGACACGAACAGACACGAACAGACACGAACAGACACGAACAGACACGAACAGACACGAACAGACACGAACAGACACGAACAGACACGAACAGACACGAACAGACACGAACAGACACGAACAGACACGAACAGACACGAACAGACACGAACAGACACGAACAGACACGAACAGACACGAACAGACACGAACAGACACGAACAGACACGAACAGACACGAACAGACACGAACAGACACGAACAGACACGAACAGACACGAACAGACACGAACAGACACGAACAGACACGAACAGACACGAACAGACACGAACAGACACGAACAGACACGAACAGACACGAACAGACACGAACAGACACGAACAGACACGAACAGACACGAACAGACACGAACAGACACGAACAGACACGAACAGACACGAACAGACACGAACAGACACGAACAGACACGAACAGACACGAACAGACACGAACAGACACGAACAGACACGAACAGACACGAACAGACACGAACAGACACGAACAGACACGAACAGACACGAACAGACACGAACAGACACGAACAGACACGAACAGACACGAACAGACACGAACAGACACGAACAGACACGAACAGACACGAACAGACACGAACAGACACGAACAGACACGAACAGACACGAACAGACACGAACAGACACGAACAGACACGAACAGACACGAACAGACACGAACAGACACGAACAGACACGAACAGACACGAACAGACACGAACAGACACGAACAGACACGAACAGACACGAACAGACACGAACAGACACGAACAGACACGAACAGACACGAACAGACACGAACAGACACGAACAGACACGAACAGACACGAACAGACACGAACAGACACGAACAGACACGAACAGACACGAACAGACACGAACAGACACGAACAGACACGAACAGACACGAACAGACACGAACAGACACGAACAGACACGAACAGACACGAACAGACACGAACAGACACGAACAGACACGAACAGACACGAACAGACACGAACAGACACGAACAGACACGAACAGACACGAACAGACACGAACAGACACGAACAGACACGAACAGACACGAACAGACACGAACAGACACGAACAGACACGAACAGACACGAACAGACACGAACAGACACGAACAGACACGAACAGACACGAACAGACACGAACAGACACGAACAGACACGAACAGACACGAACAGACACGAACAGACACGAACAGACACGAACAGACACGAACAGACACGAACAGACACGAACAGACACGAACAGACACGAACAGACACGAACAGACACGAACAGACACGAACAGACACGAACAGACACGAACAGACACGAACAGACACGAACAGACACGAACAGACACGAACAGACACGAACAGACACGAACAGACACGAACAGACACGAACAGACACGAACAGACACGAACAGACACGAACAGACACGAACAGACACGAACAGACACGAACAGACACGAACAGACACGAACAGACACGAACAGACACGAACAGACACGAACAGACACGAACAGACACGAACAGACACGAACAGACACGAACAGACACGAACAGACACGAACAGACACGAACAGACACGAACAGACACGAACAGACACGAACAGACACGAACAGACACGAACAGACACGAACAGACACGAACAGACACGAACAGACACGAACAGACACGAACAGACACGAACAGACACGAACAGACACGAACAGACACGAACAGACACGAACAGACACGAACAGACACGAACAGACACGAACAGACACGAACAGACACGAACAGACACGAACAGACACGAACAGACACGAACAGACACGAACAGACACGAACAGACACGAACAGACACGAACAGACACGAACAGACACGAACAGACACGAACAGACACGAACAGACACGAACAGACACGAACAGACACGAACAGACACGAACAGACACGAACAGACACGAACAGACACGAACAGACACGAACAGACACGAACAGACACGAACAGACACGAACAGACACGAACAGACACGAACAGACACGAACAGACACGAACAGACACGAACAGACACGAACAGACACGAACAGACACGAACAGACACGAACAGACACGAACAGACACGAACAGACACGAACAGACACGAACAGACACGAACAGACACGAACAGACACGAACAGACACGAACAGACACGAACAGACACGAACAGACACGAACAGACACGAACAGACACGAACAGACACGAACAGACACGAACAGACACGAACAGACACGAACAGACACGAACAGACACGAACAGACACGAACAGACACGAACAGACACGAACAGACACGAACAGACACGAACAGACACGAACAGACACGAACAGACACGAACAGACACGAACAGACACGAACAGACACGAACAGACACGAACAGACACGAACAGACACGAACAGACACGAACAGACACGAACAGACACGAACAGACACGAACAGACACGAACAGACACGAACAGACACGAACAGACACGAACAGACACGAACAGACACGAACAGACACGAACAGACACGAACAGACACGAACAGACACGAACAGACACGAACAGACACGAACAGACACGAACAGACACGAACAGACACGAACAGACACGAACAGACACGAACAGACACGAACAGACACGAACAGACACGAACAGACACGAACAGACACGAACAGACACGAACAGACACGAACAGACACGAACAGACACGAACAGACACGAACAGACACGAACAGACACGAACAGACACGAACAGACACGAACAGACACGAACAGACACGAACAGACACGAACAGACACGAACAGACACGAACAGACACGAACAGACACGAACAGACACGAACAGACACGAACAGACACGAACAGACACGAACAGACACGAACAGACACGAACAGACACGAACAGACACGAACAGACACGAACAGACACGAACAGACACGAACAGACACGAACAGACACGAACAGACACGAACAGACACGAACAGACACGAACAGACACGAACACACACGAACAGACACGAACAGACACGAACAGACACGAACAGACACGAACAGACACGAACAGACACGAACAGACACGAACAGACACGAACAGACACGAACAGACACGAACAGACACGAACAGACACGAACAGACACGAACAGACACGAACAGACACGAACAGACACGAACAGACACGAACAGACACGAACAGACACGAACAGACACGAACAGACACGAACAGACACGAACAGACACGAACAGACACGAACAGACACGAACAGACACGAACAGACACGAACAGACACGAACAGACACGAACAGACACGAACAGACACGAACAGACACGAACAGACACGAACAGACACGAACAGACACGAACAGACACGAACAGACACGAACAGACACGAACAGACACGAACAGACACGAACAGACACGAACAGACACGAACAGACACGAACAGACACGAACAGACACGAACAGACACGAACAGACACGAACAGACACGAACAGACACGAACAGACACGAACAGACACGAACAGACACGAACAGACACGAACAGACACGAACAGACACGAACAGACACGAACAGACACGAACAGACACGAACAGACACGAACAGACACGAACAGACACGAACAGACACGAACAGACACGAACAGACACGAACAGACACGAACAGACACGAACAGACACGAACAGACACGAACAGACACGAACAGACACGAACAGACACGAACAGACACGAACAGACACGAACAGACACGAACAGACACGAACAGACACGAACAGACACGAACAGACACGAACAGACACGAACAGACACGAACAGACACGAACAGACACGAACAGACACGAACAGACACGAACAGACACGAACAGACACGAACAGACACGAACAGACACGAACAGACACGAACAGACACGAACAGACACGAACAGACACGAACAGACACGAACAGACACGAACAGACACGAACAGACACGAACAGACACGAACAGACACGAACAGACACGAACAGACACGAACAGACACGAACAGACACGAACAGACACGAACAGACACGAACAGACACGAACAGACACGAACAGACACGAACAGACACGAACAGACACGAACAGACACGAACAGACACGAACAGACACGAACAGACACGAACAGACACGAACAGACACGAACAGACACGAACAGACACGAACAGACACGAACAGACACGAACAGACACGAACAGACACGAACAGACACGAACAGACACGAACAGACACGAACAGACACGAACAGACACGAACAGACACGAACAGACACGAACAGACACGAACAGACACGAACAGACACGAACAGACACGAACAGACACGAACAGACACGAACAGACACGAACAGACACGAACAGACACGAACAGACACGAACAGACACGAACAGACACGAACAGACACGAACAGACACGAACAGACACGAACAGACACGAACAGACACGAACAGACACGAACAGACACGAACAGACACGAACAGACACGAACAGACACGAACAGACACGAACAGACACGAACAGACACGAACAGACACGAACAGACACGAACAGACACGAACAGACACGAACAGACACGAACAGACACGAACAGACACGAACAGACACGAACAGACACGAACAGACACGAACAGACACGAACAGACACGAACAGACACGAACAGACACGAACAGACACGAACAGACACGAACAGACACGAACAGACACGAACAGACACGAACAGACACGAACAGACACGAACAGACACGAACAGACACGAACAGACACGAACAGACACGAACAGACACGAACAGACACGAACAGACACGAACAGACACGAACAGACACGAACAGACACGAACAGACACGAACAGACACGAACAGACACGAACAGACACGAACAGACACGAACAGACACGAACAGACACGAACAGACACGAACAGACACGAACAGACACGAACAGACACGAACAGACACGAACAGACACGAACAGACACGAACAGACACGAACAGACACGAACAGACACGAACAGACACGAACAGACACGAACAGACACGAACAGACACGAACAGACACGAACAGACACGAACAGACACGAACAGACACGAACAGACACGAACAGACACGAACAGACACGAACAGACACGAACAGACACGAACAGACACGAACAGACACGAACAGACACGAACAGACACGAACAGACACGAACAGACACGAACAGACACGAACAGACACGAACAGACACGAACAGACACGAACAGACACGAACAGACACGAACAGACACGAACAGACACGAACAGACACGAACAGACACGAACAGACACGAACAGACACGAACAGACACGAACAGACACGAACAGACACGAACAGACACGAACAGACACGAACAGACACGAACAGACACGAACAGACACGAACAGACACGAACAGACACGAACAGACACGAACAGACACGAACAGACACGAACAGACACGAACAGACACGAACAGACACGAACAGACACGAACAGACACGAACAGACACGAACAGACACGAACAGACACGAACAGACACGAACAGACACGAACAGACACGAACAGACACGAACAGACACGAACAGACACGAACAGACACGAACAGACACGAACAGACACGAACAGACACGAACAGACACGAACAGACACGAACAGACACGAACAGACACGAACAGACACGAACAGACACGAACAGACACGAACAGACACGAACAGACACGAACAGACACGAACAGACACGAACAGACACGAACAGACACGAACAGACACGAACAGACACGAACAGACACGAACAGACACGAACAGACACGAACAGACACGAACAGACACGAACAGACACGAACAGACACGAACAGACACGAACAGACACGAACAGACACGAACAGACACGAACAGACACGAACAGACACGAACAGACACGAACAGACACGAACAGACACGAACAGACACGAACAGACACGAACAGACACGAACAGACACGAACAGACACGAACAGACACGAACAGACACGAACAGACACGAACAGACACGAACAGACACGAACAGACACGAACAGACACGAACAGACACGAACAGACACGAACAGACACGAACAGACACGAACAGACACGAACAGACACGAACAGACACGAACAGACACGAACAGACACGAACAGACACGAACAGACACGAACAGACACGAACAGACACGAACAGACACGAACAGACACGAACAGACACGAACAGACACGAACAGACACGAACAGACACGAACAGACACGAACAGACACGAACAGACACGAACAGACACGAACAGACACGAACAGACACGAACAGACACGAACAGACACGAACAGACACGAACAGACACGAACAGACACGAACAGACACGAACAGACACGAACAGACACGAACAGACACGAACAGACACGAACAGACACGAACAGACACGAACAGACACGAACAGACACGAACAGACACGAACAGACACGAACAGACACGAACAGACACGAACAGACACGAACAGACACGAACAGACACGAACAGACACGAACAGACACGAACAGACACGAACAGACACGAACAGACACGAACAGACACGAACAGACACGAACAGACACGAACAGACACGAACAGACACGAACAGACACGAACAGACACGAACAGACACGAACAGACACGAACAGACACGAACAGACACGAACAGACACGAACAGACACGAACAGACACGAACAGACACGAACAGACACGAACAGACACGAACAGACACGAACAGACACGAACAGACACGAACAGACACGAACAGACACGAACAGACACGAACAGACACGAACAGACACGAACAGACACGAACAGACACGAACAGACACGAACAGACACGAACAGACACGAACAGACACGAACAGACACGAACAGACACGAACAGACACGAACAGACACGAACAGACACGAACAGACACGAACAGACACGAACAGACACGAACAGACACGAACAGACACGAACAGACACGAACAGACACGAACAGACACGAACAGACACGAACAGACACGAACAGACACGAACAGACACGAACAGACACGAACAGACACGAACAGACACGAACAGACACGAACAGACACGAACAGACACGAACAGACACGAACAGACACGAACAGACACGAACAGACACGAACAGACACGAACAGACACGAACAGACACGAACAGACACGAACAGACACGAACAGACACGAACAGACACGAACAGACACGAACAGACACGAACAGACACGAACAGACACGAACAGACACGAACAGACACGAACAGACACGAACAGACACGAACAGACACGAACAGACACGAACAGACACGAACAGACACGAACAGACACGAACAGACACGAACAGACACGAACAGACACGAACAGACACGAACAGACACGAACAGACACGAACAGACACGAACAGACACGAACAGACACGAACAGACACGAACAGACACGAACAGACACGAACAGACACGAACAGACACGAACAGACACGAACAGACACGAACAGACACGAACAGACACGAACAGACACGAACAGACACGAACAGACACGAACAGACACGAACAGACACGAACAGACACGAACAGACACGAACAGACACGAACAGACACGAACAGACACGAACAGACACGAACAGACACGAACAGACACGAACAGACACGAACAGACACGAACAGACACGAACAGACACGAACAGACACGAACAGACACGAACAGACACGAACAGACACGAACAGACACGAACAGACACGAACAGACACGAACAGACACGAACAGACACGAACAGACACGAACAGACACGAACAGACACGAACAGACACGAACAGACACGAACAGACACGAACAGACACGAACAGACACGAACAGACACGAACAGACACGAACAGACACGAACAGACACGAACAGACACGAACAGACACGAACAGACACGAACAGACACGAACAGACACGAACAGACACGAACAGACACGAACAGACACGAACAGACACGAACAGACACGAACAGACACGAACAGACACGAACAGACACGAACAGACACGAACAGACACGAACAGACACGAACAGACACGAACAGACACGAACAGACACGAACAGACACGAACAGACACGAACAGACACGAACAGACACGAACAGACACGAACAGACACGAACAGACACGAACAGACACGAACAGACACGAACAGACACGAACAGACACGAACAGACACGAACAGACACGAACAGACACGAACAGACACGAACAGACACGAACAGACACGAACAGACACGAACAGACACGAACAGACACGAACAGACACGAACAGACACGAACAGACACGAACAGACACGAACAGACACGAACAGACACGAACAGACACGAACAGACACGAACAGACACGAACAGACACGAACAGACACGAACAGACACGAACAGACACGAACAGACACGAACAGACACGAACAGACACGAACAGACACGAACAGACACGAACAGACACGAACAGACACGAACAGACACGAACAGACACGAACAGACACGAACAGACACGAACAGACACGAACAGACACGAACAGACACGAACAGACACGAACAGACACGAACAGACACGAACAGACACGAACAGACACGAACAGACACGAACAGACACGAACAGACACGAACAGACACGAACAGACACGAACAGACACGAACAGACACGAACAGACACGAACAGACACGAACAGACACGAACAGACACGAACAGACACGAACAGACACGAACAGACACGAACAGACACGAACAGACACGAACAGACACGAACAGACACGAACAGACACGAACAGACACGAACAGACACGAACAGACACGAACAGACACGAACAGACACGAACAGACACGAACAGACACGAACAGACACGAACAGACACGAACAGACACGAACAGACACGAACAGACACGAACAGACACGAACAGACACGAACAGACACGAACAGACACGAACAGACACGAACAGACACGAACAGACACGAACAGACACGAACAGACACGAACAGACACGAACAGACACGAACAGACACGAACAGACACGAACAGACACGAACAGACACGAACAGACACGAACAGACACGAACAGACACGAACAGACACGAACAGACACGAACAGACACGAACAGACACGAACAGACACGAACAGACACGAACAGACACGAACAACAGACACGAACAGACACGAACAGACACGAACAGACACGAACAGACACGAACAGACACGAACAGACACGAACAGACACGAACAGACACGAACAGACACGAACAGACACGAACAGACACGAACAGACACGAACAGACACGAACAGACACGAACAGACACGAACAGACACGAACAGACACGAACAGACACGAACAGACACGAACAGACACGAACAGACACGAACAGACACGAACAGACACGAACAGACACGAACAGACACGAACAGACACGAACAGACACGAACAGACACGAACAGACACGAACAGACACGAACAGACACGAACAGACACGAACAGACACGAACAGACACGAACAGACACGAACAGACACGAACAGACACGAACAGACACGAACAGACACGAACAGACACGAACAGACACGAACAGACACGAACAGACACGAACAGACACGAACAGACACGAACAGACACGAACAGACACGAACAGACACGAACAGACACGAACAGACACGAACAGACACGAACAGACACGAACAGACACGAACAGACACGAACAGACACGAACAGACACGAACAGACACGAACAGACACGAACAGACACGAACAGACACGAACAGACACGAACAGACACGAACAGACACGAACAGACACGAACAGACACGAACAGACACGAACAGACACGAACAGACACGAACAGACACGAACAGACACGAACAGACACGAACAGACACGAACAGACACGAACAGACACGAACAGACACGAACAGACACGAACAGACACGAACAGACACGAACAGACACGAACAGACACGAACAGACACGAACAGACACGAACAGACACGAACAGACACGAACAGACACGAACAGACACGAACAGACACGAACAGACACGAACAGACACGAACAGACACGAACAGACACGAACAGACACGAACAGACACGAACAGACACGAACAGACACGAACAGACACGAACAGACACGAACAGACACGAACAGACACGAACAGACACGAACAGACACGAACAGACACGAACAGACACGAACAGACACGAACAGACACGAACAGACACGAACAGACACGAACAGACACGAACAGACACGAACAGACACGAACAGACACGAACAGACACGAACAGACACGAACAGACACGAACAGACACGAACAGACACGAACAGACACGAACAGACACGAACAGACACGAACAGACACGAACAGACACGAACAGACACGAACAGACACGAACAGACACGAACAGACACGAACAGACACGAACAGACACGAACAGACACGAACAGACACGAACAGACACGAACAGACACGAACAGACACGAACAGACACGAACAGACACGAACAGACACGAACAGACACGAACAGACACGAACAGACACGAACAGACACGAACAGACACGAACAGACACGAACAGACACGAACAGACACGAACAGACACGAACAGACACGAACAGACACGAACAGACACGAACAGACACGAACAGACACGAACAGACACGAACAGACACGAACAGACACGAACAGACACGAACAGACACGAACAGACACGAACAGACACGAACAGACACGAACAGACACGAACAGACACGAACAGACACGAACAGACACGAACAGACACGAACAGACACGAACAGACACGAACAGACACGAACAGACACGAACAGACACGAACAGACACGAACAGACACGAACAGACACGAACAGACACGAACAGACACGAACAGACACGAACAGACACGAACAGACACGAACAGACACGAACAGACACGAACAGACACGAACAGACACGAACAGACACGAACAGACACGAACAGACACGAACAGACACGAACAGACACGAACAGACACGAACAGACACGAACAGACACGAACAGACACGAACAGACACGAACAGACACGAACAGACACGAACAGACACGAACAGACACGAACAGACACGAACAGACACGAACAGACACGAACAGACACGAACAGACACGAACAGACACGAACAGACACGAACAGACACGAACAGACACGAACAGACACGAACAGACACGAACAGACACGAACAGACACGAACAGACACGAACAGACACGAACAGACACGAACAGACACGAACAGACACGAACAGACACGAACA
The DNA here is from genome assembly GCA_949320105.2 of Crepidodera aurea. NCBI lineage: Eukaryota > Metazoa > Arthropoda > Insecta > Coleoptera > Chrysomelidae > Crepidodera > Crepidodera aurea. The sequence goes on along the minus strand of CASGHU020000021.1, from coordinate 148,065 downwards.
GACACGAACAGACACGAACAGACACGAACAGACACGAACAGACACGAACAGACACGAACAGACACGAACAGACACGAACAGACACGAACAGACACGAACAGACACGAACAGACACGAACAGACACGAACAGACACGAACAGACACGAACAGACACGAACAGACACGAACAGACACGAACAGACACGAACAGACACGAACAGACACGAACAGACACGAACAGACACGAACAGACACGAACAGACACGAACAGACACGAACAGACACGAACAGACACGAACAGACACGAACAGACACGAACAGACACGAACAGACACGAACAGACACGAACAGACAACAGACACGAACAGACACGAACAGACACGAACAGACACGAACAGACACGAACAGACACGAACAGACACGAACAGACACGAACAGACACGAACAGACACGAACAGACACGAACAGACACGAACAGACACGAACAGACACGAACAGACACGAACAGACACGAACAGACACGAACAGACACGAACAGACACGAACAGACACGAACAGACACGAACAGACACGAACAGACACGAACAGACACGAACAGACACGAACAGACACGAACAGACACGAACAGACACGAACAGACACGAACAGACACGAACAGACACGAACAGACACGAACAGACACGAACAGACACGAACAGACACGAACAGACACGAACAGACACGAACAGACACGAACAGACACGAACAGACACGAACAGACACGAACAGACACGAACAGACACGAACAGACACGAACAGACACGAACAGACACGAACAGACACGAACAGACACGAACAGACACGAACAGACACGAACAGACACGAACAGACACGAACAGACACGAACAGACACGAACAGACACGAACAGACACGAACAGACACGAACAGACACGAACAGACACGAACAGACACGAACAGACACGAACAGACACGAACAGACACGAACAGACACGAACAGACACGAACAGACACGAACAGACACGAACAGACACGAACAGACACGAACAGACACGAACAGACACGAACAGACACGAACAGACACGAACAGACACGAACAGACACGAACAGACACGAACAGACACGAACAGACACGAACAGACACGAACAGACACGAACAGACACGAACAGACACGAACAGACACGAACAGACACGAACAGACACGAACAGACACGAACAGACACGAACAGACACGAACAGACACGAACAGACACGAACAGACACGAACAGACACGAACAGACACGAACAGACACGAACAGACACGAACAGACACGAACAGACACGAACAGACACGAACAGACACGAACAGACACGAACAGACACGAACAGACACGAACAGACACGAACAGACACGAACAGACACGAACAGACACGAACAGACACGAACAGACACGAACAGACACGAACAGACACGAACAGACACGAACAGACACGAACAGACACGAACAGACACGAACAGACACGAACAGACACGAACAGACACGAACAGACACGAACAGACACGAACAGACACGAACAGACACGAACAGACACGAACAGACACGAACAGACACGAACAGACACGAACAGACACGAACAGACACGAACAGACACGAACAGACACGAACAGACACGAACAGACACGAACAGACACGAACAGACACGAACAGACACGAACAGACACGAACAGACACGAACAGACACGAACAGACACGAACAGACACGAACAGACACGAACAGACACGAACAGACACGAACAGACACGAACAGACACGAACAGACACGAACAGACACGAACAGACACGAACAGACACGAACAGACACGAACAGACACGAACAGACACGAACAGACACGAACAGACACGAACAGACACGAACAGACACGAACAGACACGAACAGACACGAACAGACACGAACAGACACGAACAGACACGAACAGACACGAACAGACACGAACAGACACGAACAGACACGAACAGACACGAACAGACACGAACAGACACGAACAGACACGAACAGACACGAACAGACACGAACAGACACGAACAGACACGAACAGACACGAACAGACACGAACAGACACGAACAGACACGAACAGACACGAACAGACACGAACAGACACGAACAGACACGAACAGACACGAACAGACACGAACAGACACGAACAGACACGAACAGACACGAACAGACACGAACAGACACGAACAGACACGAACAGACACGAACAGACACGAACAGACACGAACAGACACGAACAGACACGAACAGACACGAACAGACACGAACAGACACGAACAGACACGAACAGACACGAACAGACACGAACAGACACGAACAGACACGAACAGACACGAACAGACACGAACAGACACGAACAGACACGAACAGACACGAACAGACACGAACAGACACGAACAGACACGAACAGACACGAACAGACACGAACAGACACGAACAGACACGAACAGACACGAACAGACACGAACAGACACGAACAGACACGAACAGACACGAACAGACACGAACAGACACGAACAGACACGAACAGACACGAACAGACACGAACAGACACGAACAGACACGAACAGACACGAACAGACACGAACAGACACGAACAGACACGAACAGACACGAACAGACACGAACAGACACGAACAGACACGAACAGACACGAACAGACACGAACAGACACGAACAGACACGAACAGACACGAACAGACACGAACAGACACGAACAGACACGAACAGACACGAACAGACACGAACAGACACGAACAGACACGAACAGACACGAACAGACACGAACAGACACGAACAGACACGAACAGACACGAACAGACACGAACAGACACGAACAGACACGAACAGACACGAACAGACACGAACAGACACGAACAGACACGAACAGACACGAACAGACACGAACAGACACGAACAGACACGAACAGACACGAACAGACACGAACAGACACGAACAGACACGAACAGACACGAACAGACACGAACAGACACGAACAGACACGAACAGACACGAACAGACACGAACAGACACGAACAGACACGAACAGACACGAACAGACACGAACAGACACGAACAGACACGAACAGACACGAACAGACACGAACAGACACGAACAGACACGAACAGACACGAACAGACACGAACAGACACGAACAGACACGAACAGACACGAACAGACACGAACAGACACGAACAGACACGAACAGACACGAACAGACACGAACAGACACGAACAGACACGAACAGACACGAACAGACACGAACAGACACGAACAGACACGAACAGACACGAACAGACACGAACAGACACGAACAGACACGAACAGACACGAACAGACACGAACAGACACGAACAGACACGAACAGACACGAACAGACACGAACAGACACGAACAGACACGAACAGACACGAACAGACACGAACAGACACGAACAGACACGAACAGACACGAACAGACACGAACAGACACGAACAGACACGAACAGACACGAACAGACACGAACAGACACGAACAGACACGAACAGACACGAACAGACACGAACAGACACGAACAGACACGAACAGACACGAACAGACACGAACAGACACGAACAGACACGAACAGACACGAACAGACACGAACAGACACGAACAGACACGAACAGACACGAACAGACACGAACAGACACGAACAGACACGAACAGACACGAACAGACACGAACAGACACGAACAGACACGAACAGACACGAACAGACACGAACAGACACGAACAGACACGAACAGACACGAACAGACACGAACAGACACGAACAGACACGAACAGACACGAACAGACACGAACAGACACGAACAGACACGAACAGACACGAACAGACACGAACAGACACGAACAGACACGAACAGACACGAACAGACACGAACAGACACGAACAGACACGAACAGACACGAACAGACACGAACAGACACGAACAGACACGAACAGACACGAACAGACACGAACAGACACGAACAGACACGAACAGACACGAACAGACACGAACAGACACGAACAGACACGAACAGACACGAACAGACACGAACAGACACGAACAGACACGAACAGACACGAACAGACACGAACAGACACGAACAGACACGAACAGACACGAACAGACACGAACAGACACGAACAGACACGAACAGACACGAACAGACACGAACAGACACGAACAGACACGAACAGACACGAACAGACACGAACAGACACGAACAGACACGAACAGACACGAACAGACACGAACAGACACGAACAGACACGAACAGACACGAACAGACACGAACAGACACGAACAGACACGAACAGACACGAACAGACACGAACAGACACGAACAGACACGAACAGACACGAACAGACACGAACAGACACGAACAGACACGAACAGACACGAACAGACACGAACAGACACGAACAGACACGAACAGACACGAACAGACACGAACAGACACGAACAGACACGAACAGACACGAACAGACACGAACAGACACGAACAGACACGAACAGACACGAACAGACACGAACAGACACGAACAGACACGAACAGACACGAACAGACACGAACAGACACGAACAGACACGAACAGACACGAACAGACACGAACAGACACGAACAGACACGAACAGACACGAACAGACACGAACAGACACGAACAGACACGAACAGACACGAACAGACACGAACAGACACGAACAGACACGAACAGACACGAACAGACACGAACAGACACGAACAGACACGAACAGACACGAACAGACACGAACAGACACGAACAGACACGAACAGACACGAACAGACACGAACAGACACGAACAGACACGAACAGACACGAACAGACACGAACAGACACGAACAGACACGAACAGACACGAACAGACACGAACAGACACGAACAGACACGAACAGACACGAACAGACACGAACAGACACGAACAGACACGAACAGACACGAACAGACACGAACAGACACGAACAGACACGAACAGACACGAACAGACACGAACAGACACGAACAGACACGAACAGACACGAACAGACACGAACAGACACGAACAGACACGAACAGACACGAACAGACACGAACAGACACGAACAGACACGAACAGACACGAACAGACACGAACAGACACGAACAGACACGAACAGACACGAACAGACACGAACAGACACGAACAGACACGAACAGACACGAACAGACACGAACAGACACGAACAGACACGAACAGACACGAACAGACACGAACAGACACGAACAGACACGAACAGACACGAACAGACACGAACAGACACGAACAGACACGAACAGACACGAACAGACACGAACAGACACGAACAGACACGAACAGACACGAACAGACACGAACAGACACGAACAGACACGAACAGACACGAACAGACACGAACAGACACGAACAGACACGAACAGACACGAACAGACACGAACAGACACGAACAGACACGAACAGACACGAACAGACACGAACAGACACGAACAGACACGAACAGACACGAACAGACACGAACAGACACGAACAGACACGAACAGACACGAACAGACACGAACAGACACGAACAGACACGAACAGACACGAACAGACACGAACAGACACGAACAGACACGAACAGACACGAACAGACACGAACAGACACGAACAGACACGAACAGACACGAACAGACACGAACAGACACGAACAGACACGAACAGACACGAACAGACACGAACAGACACGAACAGACACGAACAGACACGAACAGACACGAACAGACACGAACAGACACGAACAGACACGAACAGACACGAACAGACACGAACAGACACGAACAGACACGAACAGACACGAACAGACACGAACAGACACGAACAGACACGAACAGACACGAACAGACACGAACAGACACGAACAGACACGAACAGACACGAACAGACACGAACAGACACGAACAGACACGAACAGACACGAACAGACACGAACAGACACGAACAGACACGAACAGACACGAACAGACACGAACAGACACGAACAGACACGAACAGACACGAACAGACACGAACAGACACGAACAGACACGAACAGACACGAACAGACACGAACAGACACGAACAGACACGAACAGACACGAACAGACACGAACAGACACGAACAGACACGAACAGACACGAACAGACACGAACAGACACGAACAGACACGAACAGACACGAACAGACACGAACAGACACGAACAGACACGAACAGACACGAACAGACACGAACAGACACGAACAGACACGAACAGACACGAACAGACACGAACAGACACGAACAGACACGAACAGACACGAACAGACACGAACAGACACGAACAGACACGAACAGACACGAACAGACACGAACAGACACGAACAGACACGAACAGACACGAACAGACACGAACAGACACGAACAGACACGAACAGACACGAACAGACACGAACAGACACGAACAGACACGAACAGACACGAACAGACACGAACAGACACGAACAGACACGAACAGACACGAACAGACACGAACAGACACGAACAGACACGAACAGACACGAACAGACACGAACAGACACGAACAGACACGAACAGACACGAACAGACACGAACAGACACGAACAGACACGAACAGACACGAACAGACACGAACAGACACGAACAGACACGAACAGACACGAACAGACACGAACAGACACGAACAGACACGAACAGACACGAACAGACACGAACAGACACGAACAGACACGAACAGACACGAACAGACACGAACAGACACGAACAGACACGAACAGACACGAACAGACACGAACAGACACGAACAGACACGAACAGACACGAACAGACACGAACAGACACGAACAGACACGAACAGACACGAACAGACACGAACAGACACGAACAGACACGAACAGACACGAACAGACACGAACAGACACGAACAGACACGAACAGACACGAACAGACACGAACAGACACGAACAGACACGAACAGACACGAACAGACACGAACAGACACGAACAGACACGAACAGACACGAACAGACACGAACAGACACGAACAGACACGAACAGACACGAACAGACACGAACAGACACGAACAGACACGAACAGACACGAACAGACACGAACAGACACGAACAGACACGAACAGACACGAACAGACACGAACAGACACGAACAGACACGAACAGACACGAACAGACACGAACAGACACGAACAGACACGAACAGACACGAACAGACACGAACAGACACGAACAGACACGAACAGACACGAACAGACACGAACAGACACGAACAGACACGAACAGACACGAACAGACACGAACAGACACGAACAGACACGAACAGACACGAACAGACACGAACAGACACGAACAGACACGAACAGACACGAACAGACACGAACAGACACGAACAGACACGAACAGACACGAACAGACACGAACAGACACGAACAGACACGAACAGACACGAACAGACACGAACAGACACGAACAGACACGAACAGACACGAACAGACACGAACAGACACGAACAGACACGAACAGACACGAACAGACACGAACAGACACGAACAGACACGAACAGACACGAACAGACACGAACAGACACGAACAGACACGAACAGACACGAACAGACACGAACAGACACGAACAGACACGAACAGACACGAACAGACACGAACAGACACGAACAGACACGAACAGACACGAACAGACACGAACAGACACGAACAGACACGAACAGACACGAACAGACACGAACAGACACGAACAGACACGAACAGACACGAACAGACACGAACAGACACGAACAGACACGAACAGACACGAACAGACACGAACAGACACGAACAGACACGAACAGACACGAACAGACACGAACAGACACGAACAGACACGAACAGACACGAACAGACACGAACAGACACGAACAGACACGAACAGACACGAACAGACACGAACAGACACGAACAGACACGAACAGACACGAACAGACACGAACAGACACGAACAGACACGAACAGACACGAACAGACACGAACAGACACGAACAGACACGAACAGACACGAACAGACACGAACAGACACGAACAGACACGAACAGACACGAACAGACACGAACAGACACGAACAGACACGAACAGACACGAACAGACACGAACAGACACGAACAGACACGAACAGACACGAACAGACACGAACAGACACGAACAGACACGAACAGACACGAACAGACACGAACAGACACGAACAGACACGAACAGACACGAACAGACACGAACAGACACGAACAGACACGAACAGACACGAACAGACACGAACAGACACGAACAGACACGAACAGACACGAACAGACACGAACAGACACGAACAGACACGAACAGACACGAACAGACACGAACAGACACGAACAGACACGAACAGACACGAACAGACACGAACAGACACGAACAGACACGAACAGACACGAACAGACACGAACAGACACGAACAGACACGAACAGACACGAACAGACACGAACAGACACGAACAGACACGAACAGACACGAACAGACACGAACAGACACGAACAGACACGAACAGACACGAACAGACACGAACAGACACGAACAGACACGAACAGACACGAACAGACACGAACAGACACGAACAGACACGAACAGACACGAACAGACACGAACAGACACGAACAGACACGAACAGACACGAACAGACACGAACAGACACGAACAGACACGAACAGACACGAACAGACACGAACAGACACGAACAGACACGAACAGACACGAACAGACACGAACAGACACGAACAGACACGAACAGACACGAACAGACACGAACAGACACGAACAGACACGAACAGACACGAACAGACACGAACAGACACGAACAGACACGAACAGACACGAACAGACACGAACAGACACGAACAGACACGAACAGACACGAACAGACACGAACAGACACGAACAGACACGAACAGACACGAACAGACACGAACAGACACGAACAGACACGAACAGACACGAACAGACACGAACAGACACGAACAGACACGAACAGACACGAACAGACACGAACAGACACGAACAGACACGAACAGACACGAACAGACACGAACAGACACGAACAGACACGAACAGACACGAACAGACACGAACAGACACGAACAGACACGAACAGACACGAACAGACACGAACAGACACGAACAGACACGAACAGACACGAACAGACACGAACAGACACGAACAGACACGAACAGACACGAACAGACACGAACAGACACGAACAGACACGAACAGACACGAACAGACACGAACAGACACGAACAGACACGAACAGACACGAACAGACACGAACAGACACGAACAGACACGAACAGACACGAACAGACACGAACAGACACGAACAGACACGAACAGACACGAACAGACACGAACAGACACGAACAGACACGAACAGACACGAACAGACACGAACAGACACGAACAGACACGAACAGACACGAACAGACACGAACAGACACGAACAGACACGAACAGACACGAACAGACACGAACAGACACGAACAGACACGAACAGACACGAACAGACACGAACAGACACGAACAGACACGAACAGACACGAACAGACACGAACAGACACGAACAGACACGAACAGACACGAACAGACACGAACAGACTCGAACAGACACGAACAGACACGAACAGACACGAACAGACACGAACAGACACGAACAGACACGAACAGACACGAACAGACACGAACAGACACGAACAGACACGAACAGACACGAACAGACACGAACAGACACGAACAGACACGAACAGACACGAACAGACACGAACAGACACGAACAGACACGAACAGACACGAACAGACACGAACAGACACGAACAGACACGAACAGACACGAACAGACACGAACAGACACGAACAGACACGAACAGACACGAACAGACACGAACAGACACGAACAGACACGAACAGACACGAACAGACACGAACAGACACGAACAGACACGAACAGACACGAACAGACACGAACAGACACGAACAGACACGAACAGACACGAACAGACACGAACAGACACGAACAGACACGAACAGACACGAACAGACACGAACAGACACGAACAGACACGAACAGACACGAACAGACACGAACAGACACGAACAGACACGAACAGACACGAACAGACACGAACAGACACGAACAGACACGAACAGACACGAACAGACACGAACAGACACGAACAGACACGAACAGACACGAACAGACACGAACAGACACGAACAGACACGAACAGACACGAACAGACACGAACAGACACGAACAGACACGAACAGACACGAACAGACACGAACAGACACGAACAGACACGAACAGACACGAACAGACACGAACAGACACGAACAGACACGAACAGACACGAACAGACACGAACAGACACGAACAGACACGAACAGACACGAACAGACACGAACAGACACGAACAGACACGAACAGACACGAACAGACACGAACAGACACGAACAGACACGAACAGACACGAACAGACACGAACAGACACGAACAGACACGAACAGACACGAACAGACACGAACAGACACGAACAGACACGAACAGACACGAACAGACACGAACAGACACGAACAGACACGAACAGACACGAACAGACACGAACAGACACGAACAGACACGAACAGACACGAACAGACACGAACAGACACGAACAGACACGAACAGACACGAACAGACACGAACAGACACGAACAGACACGAACAGACACGAACAGACACGAACAGACACGAACAGACACGAACAGACACGAACAGACACGAACAGACACGAACAGACACGAACAGACACGAACAGACACGAACAGACACGAACAGACACGAACAGACACGAACAGACACGAACAGACACGAACAGACACGAACAGACACGAACAGACACGAACAGACACGAACAGACACGAACAGACACGAACAGACACGAACAGACACGAACAGACACGAACAGACACGAACAGACACGAACAGACACGAACAGACACGAACAGACACGAACAGACACGAACAGACACGAACAGACACGAACAGACACGAACAGACACGAACAGACACGAACAGACACGAACAGACACGAACAGACACGAACAGACACGAACAGACACGAACAGACACGAACAGACACGAACAGACACGAACAGACACGAACAGACACGAACAGACACGAACAGACACGAACAGACACGAACAGACACGAACAGACACGAACAGACACGAACAGACACGAACAGACACGAACAGACACGAACAGACACGAACAGACACGAACAGACACGAACAGACACGAACAGACACGAACAGACACGAACAGACACGAACAGACACGAACAGACACGAACAGACACGAACAGACACGAACAGACACGAACAGACACGAACAGACACGAACAGACACGAACAGACACGAACAGACACGAACAGACACGAACAGACACGAACAGACACGAACAGACACGAACAGACACGAACAGACACGAACAGACACGAACAGACACGAACAGACACGAACAGACACGAACAGACACGAACAGACACGAACAGACACGAACAGACACGAACAGACACGAACAGACACGAACAGACACGAACAGACACGAACAGACACGAACAGACACGAACAGACACGAACAGACACGAACAGACACGAACAGACACGAACAGACACGAACAGACACGAACAGACACGAACAGACACGAACAGACACGAACAGACACGAACAGACACGAACAGACACGAACAGACACGAACAGACACGAACAGACACGAACAGACACGAACAGACACGAACAGACACGAACAGACACGAACAGACACGAACAGACACGAACAGACACGAACAGACACGAACAGACACGAACAGACACGAACAGACACGAACAGACACGAACAGACACGAACAGACACGAACAGACACGAACAGACACGAACAGACACGAACAGACACGAACAGACACGAACAGACACGAACAGACACGAACAGACACGAACAGACACGAACAGACACGAACAGACACGAACAGACACGAACAGACACGAACAGACACGAACAGACACGAACAGACACGAACAGACACGAACAGACACGAACAGACACGAACAGACACGAACAGACACGAACAGACACGAACAGACACGAACAGACACGAACAGACACGAACAGACACGAACAGACACGAACAGACACGAACAGACACGAACAGACACGAACAGACACGAACAGACACGAACAGACACGAACAGACACGAACAGACACGAACAGACACGAACAGACACGAACAGACACGAACAGACACGAACAGACACGAACAGACACGAACAGACACGAACAGACACGAACAGACACGAACAGACACGAACAGACACGAACAGACACGAACAGACACGAACAGACACGAACAGACACGAACAGACACGAACAGACACGAACAGACACGAACAGACACGAACAGACACGAACAGACACGAACAGACACGAACAGACACGAACAGACACGAACAGACACGAACAGACACGAACAGACACGAACAGACACGAACAGACACGAACAGACACGAACAGACACGAACAGACACGAACAGACACGAACAGACACGAACAGACACGAACAGACACGAACAGACACGAACAGACACGAACAGACACGAACAGACACGAACAGACACGAACAGACACGAACAGACACGAACAGACACGAACAGACACGAACAGACACGAACAGACACGAACAGACACGAACAGACACGAACAGACACGAACAGACACGAACAGACACGAACAGACACGAACAGACACGAACAGACACGAACAGACACGAACAGACACGAACAGACACGAACAGACACGAACAGACACGAACAGACACGAACAGACACGAACAGACACGAACAGACACGAACAGACACGAACAGACACGAACAGACACGAACAGACACGAACAGACACGAACAGACACGAACAGACACGAACAGACACGAACAGACACGAACAGACACGAACAGACACGAACAGACACGAACAGACACGAACAGACACGAACAGACACGAACAGACACGAACAGACACGAACAGACACGAACAGACACGAACAGACACGAACAGACACGAACAGACACGAACAGACACGAACAGACACGAACAGACACGAACAGACACGAACAGACACGAACAGACACGAACAGACACGAACAGACACGAACAGACACGAACAGACACGAACAGACACGAACAGACACGAACAGACACGAACAGACACGAACAGACACGAACAGACACGAACAGACACGAACAGACACGAACAGACACGAACAGACACGAACAGACACGAACAGACACGAACAGACACGAACAGACACGAACAGACACGAACAGACACGAACAGACACGAACAGACACGAACAGACACGAACAGACACGAACAGACACGAACAGACACGAACAGACACGAACAGACACGAACAGACACGAACAGACACGAACAGACACGAACAGACACGAACAGACACGAACAGACACGAACAGACACGAACAGACACGAACAGACACGAACAGACACGAACAGACACGAACAGACACGAACAGACACGAACAGACACGAACAGACACGAACAGACACGAACAGACACGAACAGACACGAACAGACACGAACAGACACGAACAGACACGAACAGACACGAACAGACACGAACAGACACGAACAGACACGAACAGACACGAACAGACACGAACAGACACGAACAGACACGAACAGACACGAACAGACACGAACAGACACGAACAGACACGAACAGACACGAACAGACACGAACAGACACGAACAGACACGAACAGACACGAACAGACACGAACAGACACGAACAGACACGAACAGACACGAACAGACACGAACAGACACGAACAGACACGAACAGACACGAACAGACACGAACAGACACGAACAGACACGAACAGACACGAACAGACACGAACAGACACGAACAGACACGAACAGACACGAACAGACACGAACAGACACGAACAGACACGAACAGACACGAACAGACACGAACAGACACGAACAGACACGAACAGACACGAACAGACACGAACAGACACGAACAGACACGAACAGACACGAACAGACACGAACAGACACGAACAGACACGAACAGACACGAACAGACACGAACAGACACGAACAGACACGAACAGACACGAACAGACACGAACAGACACGAACAGACACGAACAGACACGAACAGACACGAACAGACACGAACAGACACGAACAGACACGAACAGACACGAACAGACACGAACAGACACGAACAGACACGAACAGACACGAACAGACACGAACAGACACGAACAGACACGAACAGACACGAACAGACACGAACAGACACGAACAGACACGAACAGACACGAACAGACACGAACAGACACGAACAGACACGAACAGACACGAACAGACACGAACAGACACGAACAGACACGAACAGACACGAACAGACACGAACAGACACGAACAGACACGAACAGACACGAACAGACACGAACAGACACGAACAGACACGAACAGACACGAACAGACACGAACAGACACGAACAGACACGAACAGACACGAACAGACACGAACAGACACGAACAGACACGAACAGACACGAACAGACACGAACAGACACGAACAGACACGAACAGACACGAACAGACACGAACAGACACGAACAGACACGAACAGACACGAACAGACACGAACAGACACGAACAGACACGAACAGACACGAACAGACACGAACAGACACGAACAGACACGAACAGACACGAACAGACACGAACAGACACGAACAGACACGAACAGACACGAACAGACACGAACAGACACGAACAGACACGAACAGACACGAACAGACACGAACAGACACGAACAGACACGAACAGACACGAACAGACACGAACAGACACGAACAGACACGAACAGACACGAACAGACACGAACAGACACGAACAGACACGAACAGACACACGAACAGACACGAACAGACACGAACAGACACGAACAGACACGAACAGACACGAACAGACACGAACAGACACGAACAGACACGAACAGACACGAACAGACACGAACAGACACGAACAGACACGAACAGACACGAACAGACACGAACAGACACGAACAGACACGAACAGACACGAACAGACACGAACAGACACGAACAGACACGAACAGACACGAACAGACACGAACAGACACGAACAGACACGAACAGACACGAACAGACACGAACAGACACGAACAGACACGAACAGACACGAACAGACACGAACAGACACGAACAGACACGAACAGACACGAACAGACACGAACAGACACGAACAGACACGAACAGACACGAACAGACACGAACAGACACGAACAGACACGAACAGACACGAACAGACACGAACAGACACGAACAGACACGAACAGACACGAACAGACACGAACAGACACGAACAGACACGAACAGACACGAACAGACACGAACAGACACGAACAGACACGAACAGACACGAACAGACACGAACAGACACGAACAGACACGAACAGACACGAACAGACACGAACAGACACGAACAGACACGAACAGACACGAACAGACACGAACAGACACGAACAGACACGAACAGACACGAACAGACACGAACAGACACGAACAGACACGAACAGACACGAACAGACACGAACAGACACGAACAGACACGAACAGACACGAACAGACACGAACAGACACGAACAGACACGAACAGACACGAACAGACACGAACAGACACGAACAGACACGAACAGACACGAACAGACACGAACAGACACGAACAGACACGAACAGACACGAACAGACACGAACAGACACGAACAGACACGAACAGACACGAACAGACACGAACAGACACGAACAGACACGAACAGACACGAACAGACACGAACAGACACGAACAGACACGAACAGACACGAACAGACACGAACAGACACGAACAGACACGAACAGACACGAACAGACACGAACAGACACGAACAGACACGAACAGACACGAACAGACACGAACAGACACGAACAGACACGAACAGACACGAACAGACACGAACAGACACGAACAGACACGAACAGACACGAACAGACACGAACAGACACGAACAGACACGAACAGACACGAACAGACACGAACAGACACGAACAGACACGAACAGACACGAACAGACACGAACAGACACGAACAGACACGAACAGACACGAACAGACACGAACAGACACGAACAGACACGAACAGACACGAACAGACACGAACAGACACGAACAGACACGAACAGACACGAACAGACACGAACAGACACGAACAGACACGAACAGACACGAACAGACACGAACAGACACGAACAGACACGAACAGACACGAACAGACACGAACAGACACGAACAGACACGAACAGACACGAACAGACACGAACAGACACGAACAGACACGAACAGACACGAACAGACACGAACAGACACGAACAGACACGAACAGACACGAACAGACACGAACAGACACGAACAGACACGAACAGACACGAACAGACACGAACAGACACGAACAGACACGAACAGACACGAACAGACACGAACAGACACGAACAGACACGAACAGACACGAACAGACACGAACAGACACGAACAGACACGAACAGACACGAACAGACACGAACAGACACGAACAGACACGAACAGACACGAACAGACACGAACAGACACGAACAGACACGAACAGACACGAACAGACACGAACAGACACGAACAGACACGAACAGACACGAACAGACACGAACAGACACGAACAGACACGAACAGACACGAACAGACACGAACAGACACGAACAGACACGAACAGACACGAACAGACACGAACAGACACGAACAGACACGAACAGACACGAACAGACACGAACAGACACGAACAGACACGAACAGACACGAACAGACACGAACAGACACGAACAGACACGAACAGACACGAACAGACACGAACAGACACGAACAGACACGAACAGACACGAACAGACACGAACAGACACGAACAGACACGAACAGACACGAACAGACACGAACAGACACGAACAGACACGAACAGACACGAACAGACACGAACAGACACGAACAGACACGAACAGACACGAACAGACACGAACAGACACGAACAGACACGAACAGACACGAACAGACACGAACAGACACGAACAGACACGAACAGACACGAACAGACACGAACAGACACGAACAGACACGAACAGACACGAACAGACACGAACAGACACGAACAGACACGAACAGACACGAACAGACACGAACAGACACGAACAGACACGAACAGACACGAACAGACACGAACAGACACGAACAGACACGAACAGACACGAACAGACACGAACAGACACGAACAGACACGAACAGACACGAACAGACACGAACAGACACGAACAGACACGAACAGACACGAACAGACACGAACAGACACGAACAGACACGAACAGACACGAACAGACACGAACAGACACGAACAGACACGAACAGACACGAACAGACACGAACAGACACGAACAGACACGAACAGACACGAACAGACACGAACAGACACGAACAGACACGAACAGACACGAACAGACACGAACAGACACGAACAGACACGAACAGACACGAACAGACACGAACAGACACGAACAGACACGAACAGACACGAACAGACACGAACAGACACGAACAGACACGAACAGACACGAACAGACACGAACAGACACGAACAGACACGAACAGACACGAACAGACACGAACAGACACGAACAGACACGAACAGACACGAACAGACACGAACAGACACGAACAGACACGAACAGACACGAACAGACACGAACAGACACGAACAGACACGAACAGACACGAACAGACACGAACAGACACGAACAGACACGAACAGACACGAACAGACACGAACAGACACGAACAGACACGAACAGACACGAACAGACACGAACAGACACGAACAGACACGAACAGACACGAACAGACACGAACAGACACGAACAGACACGAACAGACACGAACAGACACGAACAGACACGAACAGACACGAACAGACACGAACAGACACGAACAGACACGAACAGACACGAACAGACACGAACAGACACGAACAGACACGAACAGACACGAACAGACACGAACAGACACGAACAGACACGAACAGACACGAACAGACACGAACAGACACGAACAGACACGAACAGACACGAACAGACACGAACAGACACGAACAGACACGAACAGACACGAACAGACACGAACAGACACGAACAGACACGAACAGACACGAACAGACACGAACAGACACGAACAGACACGAACAGACACGAACAGACACGAACAGACACGAACAGACACGAACAGACACGAACAGACACGAACAGACACGAACAGACACGAACAGACACGAACAGACACGAACAGACACGAACAGACACGAACAGACACGAACAGACACGAACAGACACGAACAGACACGAACAGACACGAACAGACACGAACAGACACGAACAGACACGAACAGACACGAACAGACACGAACAGACACGAACAGACACGAACAGACACGAACAGACACGAACAGACACGAACAGACACGAACAGACACGAACAGACACGAACAGACACGAACAGACACGAACAGACACGAACAGACACGAACAGACACGAACAGACACGAACAGACACGAACAGACACGAACAGACACGAACAGACACGAACAGACACGAACAGACACGAACAGACACGAACAGACACGAACAGACACGAACAGACACGAACAGACACGAACAGACACGAACAGACACGAACAGACACGAACAGACACGAACAGACACGAACAGACACGAACAGACACGAACAGACACGAACAGACACGAACAGACACGAACAGACACGAACAGACACGAACAGACACGAACAGACACGAACAGACACGAACAGACACGAACAGACACGAACAGACACGAACAGACACGAACAGACACGAACAGACACGAACAGACACGAACAGACACGAACAGACACGAACAGACACGAACAGACACGAACAGACACGAACAGACACGAACAGACACGAACAGACACGAACAGACACGAACAGACACGAACAGACACGAACAGACACGAACAGACACGAACAGACACGAACAGACACGAACAGACACGAACAGACACGAACAGACACGAACAGACACGAACAGACACGAACAGACACGAACAGACACGAACAGACACGAACAGACACGAACAGACACGAACAGACACGAACAGACACGAACAGACACGAACAGACACGAACAGACACGAACAGACACGAACAGACACGAACAGACACGAACAGACACGAACAGACACGAACAGACACGAACAGACACGAACAGACACGAACAGACACGAACAGACACGAACAGACACGAACAGACACGAACAGACACGAACAGACACGAACAGACACGAACAGACACGAACAGACACGAACAGACACGAACAGACACGAACAGACACGAACAGACACGAACAGACACGAACAGACACGAACAGACACGAACAGACACGAACAGACACGAACAGACACGAACAGACACGAACAGACACGAACAGACACGAACAGACACGAACAGACACGAACAGACACGAACAGACACGAACAGACACGAACAGACACGAACAGACACGAACAGACACGAACAGACACGAACAGACACGAACAGACACGAACAGACACGAACAGACACGAACAGACACGAACAGACACGAACAGACACGAACAGACACGAACAGACACGAACAGACACGAACAGACACGAACAGACACGAACAGACACGAACAGACACGAACAGACACGAACAGACACGAACAGACACGAACAGACACGAACAGACACGAACAGACACGAAACAGACACGAACAGACACGAACAGACACGAACAGACACGAACAGACACGAACAGACACGAACAGACACGAACAGACACGAACAGACACGAACAGACACGAACAGACCCGAACAGACCCGAACCGACCCGAACCGACCCGAACCGACCCGAACAGACCCGAACCGACCCGAACCGACCCGAACCGACCCGAACCGACCCGAACAGACCCGAACAGACCCGAACCGACCCGAACAGACCCGAACAGACCCGAACCGACCCGAACCGACCCGAACCGAACCGAACCGACCTGAACCGACCAGAACCGACCCGACCCGACCCGAACCGACCCGACCCGACCCGATTACAAGAATTTTACACTCGCCACAAAACATTACAATTATTACAAGC
Organism: Crepidodera aurea; assembly: GCA_949320105.2. Classification (NCBI taxonomy): domain Eukaryota; kingdom Metazoa; phylum Arthropoda; class Insecta; order Coleoptera; family Chrysomelidae; genus Crepidodera; species Crepidodera aurea. The sequence continues at coordinate 127,561 of CASGHU020000021.1, read as the reverse complement.
TTAAAACTATAATTTACAATAACAATAACAGACAGACACCCACACAACAAAGGATATTCCCAGAATATCCTCACAAGATTCCTATGTTCTTTTTGCAGAATATTCCTAAGCAAATATTCTGAGAACGATCATAGAATGTATTGGATATATTAAAATATTTAGCATATCTATCAAAAATATCTTCAGTTAGTAAAGAAGTTCAATATTGTTTCAGAAATTACTCACCTTGCATCATCTTTGGGAAACCTAAAAAAACTTAATTGGGGATTTTCCCTCGAATTGCTTCGACATACTACACAAATTGTACATGGTTTTTTCTAAGCACAACATCACCAACAACTGGAGATATTTCGCTTTTACTATTTCGCACAAATAATAAATTGAGCAACACAATTAAAAATGTTTTCAAATTGCAATGTTGCCAATGTGAATTGTTAAATTATCATAATTCGAGATGCTATTGTAGAATTGTCACAAAAATGATCATTTTTCAATGAAATAAGTGGAACATACATAGGGATTGACGCCTCATTGATAAAATATCCTAAAACCAGAATTTGATGAAATAAGAGACTACTTTATGAAATGTTTATAACACTTCTAATATATTACACAGTAGATTGGATGAAACTTTTTAAATCCCGCAACTATGGAAGAGTGCCGGTCGTTCTTAAACTCGTCGTTTGCGCATTAGCCAGGAGTCGCAACTCCTGGCTAATGCGCGTTGAAAACTTACAACCAGAAATTGGCCGAAGTGGAATTACTGTATCTACTGTGACGTAACAATCTAAACGCTTTGTTATTGAATTTATATTATCAGTTTCAATGTTGTCAAAGTTATCATATTTTTTTCCGTCATTACCAAAATCCTAAATCTATTTAAAAATTATCTTGGAAAATAGACAGACAGACAGACCCGAACAGACACGAACAGACACGAACAGACACGAACAGACACGAACAGACACGAACAGACACGAACAGACACGAACAGACACGAACAGACACGAACAGACACGAACAGACACGAACAGACACGAACAGACACGAACGGACACGAACGGACACGAACGGACACGAACGGACACGAACGGACACGAACGGACACGAACAGACACGAACAGACACGAACAGACACGAACGGACACGAACGGACCTGAACGGACACGAACAGACACGAACGGACACGAACGGACACGAACGGACACGAACGGACACGAACGGACACGAACAGACACGAACAGACACGAACAGACACGAACAGACACGAACAGACACGAACAGACACGAACAGACACGAACAGACACGAACAGACACGAACAGACACGAACAGACACGAACAGACACGAACAGACACGAACAGACACGAACAGACACGAACAGACACGAACAGACACGAACAGACACGAACAGACACGAACAGACACGAACAGACACGAACAGACACGAACAGACACGAACAGACACGAACAGACACGAACAGACACGAACAGACACGAACAGACACGAACAGACACGAACAGACACGAACAGACACGAACAGACACGAACAGACACGAACAGACACGAACAGACACGAACAGACACGAACAGACACGAACAGACACGAACAGACACGAACAGACACGAACAGACACGAACAGACACGAACAGACACGAACAGACACGAACAGACACGAACAGACACGAACAGACACGAACAGACACGAACAGACACGAACAGACACGAACAGACACGAACAGACACGAACAGACACGAACAGACACGAACAGACACGAACAGACACGAACGGACACGAACGGACACGAACGGACACGAACGGACACGAACGGACACGAACGGACACGAACGGACACGAACGGACACGAACGGACACGAACGGACACGAACAGACACGAACAGACCCGAACGGACACGAACGGACACGAACGGACACGAACGGACACGAACAGACACGAACAGACACGAACAGACACGAACAGACACGAACAGACCCGAACAGACACGAACAGACACGAACAGACACGAACAGACACGAACAGACACGAACAGACACGAACAGACACGAACAGACACGAACAGACACGAACAGACACGAACAGACACGAACAGACACGAACAGACACGAACAGACACGAACAGACACGAACAGACACGAACAGACACGAACAGACACGAACAGACACGAACAGACACGAACAGACACGAACAGACACGAACAGACACGAACAGACACGAACAGACACGAACAGACACGAACAGACACGAACAGACACGAACAGACACGAACAGACACGAACAGACACGAACAGACACGAACAGACACGAACAGATACGAACAGACACGAACAGACACGAACAGACACGAACAGACACGAACAGACACGAACAGACACGAACAGACACGAACAGACACGAACAGACACGAACAGACACGAACAGACACGAACAGACACGAACAGACACGAACAGACACGAACAGACACGAACAGACACGAACAGACACGAACAGACACGAACAGACACGAACAGACACGAACAGACACGAACAGACACGAACAGACACGAACAGACACGAACAGACACGAACAGACACGAACAGACACGAACAGACACGAACAGACACGAACAGACACGAACAGACACGAACAGACACGAACAGACACGAACAGACACGAACAGACACGAACAGACACGAACAGACACGAACAGACACGAACAGACTACGAACAGACACGAACAGACACGAACAGACACGAACAGACACGAACAGACACGAACAGACACGAACAGACACGAACAGACACGAACAGACACGAACAGACACGAACAGACACGAACAGACACGAACAGACACGAACAGACACGAACAGACACGAACAGACACGAACAGACACGAACAGACACGAACAGACACGAACAGACACGAACAGACACGAACAGACACGAACAGACACGAACAGACACGAACAGACACGAACAGACACGAACAGACACGAACAGACACGAACAGACACGAACAGACACGAACAGACACGAACAGACACGAACAGACACGAACAGACACGAACAGACACGAACAGACACGAACAGACACGAACAGACACGAACAGACACGAACAGACACGAACAGACACGAACAGACACGAACAGACACGAACAGACACGAACAGACACGAACAGACACGAACAGACACGAACAGACACGAACAGACACGAACAGACACGAACAGACACGAACAGACACGAACAGACACGAACAGACACGAACAGACACGAACAGACACGAACAGACACGAACAGACACGAACAGACACGAACAGACACGAACAGACACGAACAGACACGAACAGACACGAACAGACACGAACAGACACGAACAGACACGAACAGACACGAACAGACACGAACAGACACGAACAGACACGAACAGACACGAACAGACACGAACAGACACGAACAGACACGAACAGACACGAACAGACACGAACAGACACGAACAGACACGAACAGACACGAACAGACACGAACAGACACGAACAGACACGAACAGACACGAACAGACACGAACAGACACGAACAGACACGAACAGACACGAACAGACACGAACAGACACGAACAGACACGAACAGACACGAACAGACACGAACAGACACGAACAGACACGAACAGACACGAACAGACACGAACAGACACGAACAGACACGAACAGACACGAACAGACACGAACAGACACGAACAGACACGAACAGACACGAACAGACACGAACAGACACGAACAGACACGAACAGACACGAACAGACACGAACAGACACGAACAGACACGAACAGACACGAACAGACACGAACAGACACGAACAGACACGAACAGACACGAACAGACACGAACAGACACGAACAGACACGAACAGACACGAACAGACACGAACAGACACGAACAGACACGAACAGACACGAACAGACACGAACAGACACGAACAGACACGAACAGACACGAACAGACACGAACAGACACGAACAGACACGAACAGACACGAACAGACACGAACAGACACGAACAGACACGAACAGACACGAACAGACACGAACAGACACGAACAGACACGAACAGACACGAACAGACACGAACAGACACGAACAGACACGAACAGACACGAACAGACACGAACAGACACGAACAGACACGAACAGACACGAACAGACACGAACAGACACGAACAGACACGAACAGACACGAACAGACACGAACAGACACGAAACAGACACGAACAGACACGAACAGACACGAACAGACACGAACAGACACGAACAGACACGAACAGACACGAACAGACACGAACAGACACGAACAGACACGAACAGACACGAACAGACACGAACAGACACGAACAGACACGAACAGACACGAACAGACACGAACAGACACGAACAGACACGAACAGACACGAACAGACACGAACAGACACGAACAGACACGAACAGACACGAAACAGACACGAACAGGCACGAACAGACACGAACAGACACGAACAGACACGAACAGACACGAACAGACACGAACAGACACGAACAGACACGAACAGACACGAACAGACACGAACAGACACGAACAGACACGAACAGACACGAACAGACACGAACAGACACGAACAGACACGAAACAGACACGAACAGACACGAACAGACACGAACAGACACGAACAGACACGAACAGACACGAACAGACACGAACAGACACGAACAGACACGAACAGACACGAACAGACACGAACAGACACGAACAGACACGAACAGACACGAACAGACACGAACAGACACGAACAGACACGAACAGACACGAAACAGACACGAACAGACACGAACAGACACGAACAGACACGAACAGACACGAACAGACACGAACAGACACGAACAGACACGAACAGACACGAACAGACACGAACAGACACGAACAGACACGAACAGACACGAACAGACACGAACAGACACGAAACAGACACGAACAGACACGAACAGACACGAACAGACACGAACAGACACGAACAGACACGAACAGACACGAACAGACACGAACAGACACGAACAGACACGAACAGACACGAACAGACACGAAACAGACACGAACAGACACGAACAGACACGAACAGACACGAACAGACACGAACAGACACGAACAGACACGAACAGACACGAACAGACACGAACAGACACGAACAGACACGAACAGACACGAACAGACACGAACAGACACGAACAGACACGAAACAGACACGAAACAGACACGAACAGACACGAACAGACACGAACAGACACGAACAGACACGAACAGACACGAACAGACACGAACAGACACGAACAGACACGAACAGACACGAACAGACACGAACAGACACGAACAGACACGAACAGACACGAAACAGACACGAACAGACACGAACAGACACGAACAGACACGAACAGACACGAACAGACACGAAACAGACACGAAACAGACACGAACAGACACGAACAGACACGAACAGACACGAACAGACACGAACAGACACGAACAGACACGAACAGACACGAACAGACACGAACAGACACGAACAGACACGAACAGACACGAACAGACACGAACAGACACGAACAGACACGAACAGACACGAACAGACACGAAACAGACACGAACAGACACGAACAGACACGAACAGACACGAACAGACACGAACAGACACGAACAGACACGAACAGACACGAACAGACACGAACAGACACGAACAGACACGAACAGACACGAACAGACACGAACAGACACGAACAGACACGAAACAGACACGAACAGACACGAACAGACACGAACAGACACGAACAGACACGAACAGACACGAACAGACACGAACAGACACGAACAGACACGAACAGACACGAACAGACCCGAACAGACCCGAACCGACCCGAACCGACCCGAACCGACCCGAACAGACCCGAACCGACCCGAACCGACCCGAACCGACCCGAACCGACCCGAACAGACCCGAACAGACCCGAACCGACCCGAACAGACCCGAACAGACCCGAACCGACCCGAACCGACCCGAACCGAACCGAACCGACCTGAACCGACCAGAACCGACCCGACCCGACCCGAACCGACCCGACCCGACCCGATTACAAGAATTTTACACTCGCCACAAAACATTACAATTATTACAAGCTTAAAACTATAATTTACAATAACAATAACAGACAGACACCCACACAACAAAGGATATTCCCAGAATATCCTCACAAGATTCCTATGTTCTTTTTGCAGAATATTCCTAAGCAAATATTCTGAGAACGATCATAGAATGTATTGGATATATTAAAATATTTAGCATATCTATCAAAAATATCTTCAGTTAGTAAAGAAGTTCAATATTGTTTCAGAAATTACTCACCTTGCATCATCTTTGGGAAACCTAAAAAAACTTAATTGGGGATTTTCCCTCGAATTGCTTCGACATACTACACAAATTGTACATGGTTTTTTCTAAGCACTACATCACCAACAACTGGAGATATTTCGCTTTTACTATTTCGCACAAATAATAAATTGAGCAACACAATTAAAAATGTTTTCAAATTGCAATGTTGCCAATGTGAATTGTTAAATTATCATAATTCGAGATGCTATTGTAGAATTGTCACAAAAATGATCATTTTTCAATGAAATAAGTGGAACATACATAGGGATTGACGCCTCATTGATAAAATATCCTAAAACCAGAATTTGATGAAATAAGAGACTACTTTATGAAATGTTTATAACACTTCTAATATATTACACAGTAGATTGGATGAAACTTTTTAAATCCCGCAACTATGGAAGAGTGCCGGTCGTTCTTAAACTCGTCGTTTGCGCATTAGCCAGGAGTCGCAACTCCTGGCTAATGCGCGTTGAAAACTTACAACCAGAAATTGGCCGAAGTGGAATTACTGTATCTACTGTGACGTAACAATCTAAACGCTTTGTTATTGAATTTATATTATCAGTTTCAATGTTGTCAAAGTTATCATATTTTTTTCCGTCATTACCAAAATCCTAAATCTATTTAAAAATTATCTTGGAAAATAGACAGACAGACAGACCCGAACAGACACGAACAGACACGAACAGACACGAACAGACACGAACAGACACGAACAGACACGAACAGACACGAACAGACACGAACAGACACGAACAGACACGAACAGACACGAACAGACACGAACGGACACGAACGGACACGAACGGACACGAACGGACACGAACGGACACGAACGGACACGAACAGACACGAACAGACACGAACAGACACGAACGGACACGAACGGACCTGAACGGACACGAACAGACACGAACGGACACGAACGGACACGAACGGACACGAACGGACACGAACGGACACGAACAGACACGAACAGACACGAACAGACACGAACAGACACGAACAGACACGAACAGACACGAACAGACACGAACAGACACGAACAGACACGAACAGACACGAACAGACACGAACAGACACGAACAGACACGAACAGACACGAACAGACACGAACAGACACGAACAGACACGAACAGACACGAACAGACACGAACAGACACGAACAGACACGAACAGATACGAACAGACACGAACAGACACGAACAGACACGAACAGACACGAACAGACACGAACAGACACGAACAGACACGAACAGACACGAACAGACACGAACAGACACGAACAGACACGAACAGACACGAACAGACACGAACAGACACGAACAGACACGAACAGACACGAACAGACACGAACAGACACGAACAGACACGAACAGACACGAACAGACACGAACAGACACGAACAGACACGAACAGACACGAACAGACACGAACAGACACGAACAGACACGAACAGACACGAACAGACACGAACAGACACGAACAGACACGAACGGACACGAACGGACACGAACGGACACGAACGGACACGAACGGACACGAACGGACACGAACGGACACGAACGGACACGAACGGACACGAACGGACACGAACAGACACGAACAGACCCGAACGGACACGAACGGACACGAACGGACACGAACGGACACGAACAGACACGAACAGACACGAACAGACACGAACAGACACGAACAGACCCGAACAGACACGAACAGACACGAACAGACACGAACAGACACGAACAGACACGAACAGACACGAACAGACACGAACAGACACGAACAGACACGAACAGACACGAACAGACACGAACAGACACGAACAGACACGAACAGACACGAACAGACACGAACAGACACGAACAGACACGAACAGACACGAACAGACACGAACAGACACGAACAGACACGAACAGACACGAACAGACACGAACAGACACGAACAGACACGAACAGACACGAACAGACACGAACAGACACGAACAGACACGAACAGACACGAACAGACACGAACAGACACGAACAGACACGAACAGACACGAACAGACACGAACAGACACGAACAGATACGAACAGACACGAACAGACACGAACAGACACGAACAGACACGAACAGACACGAACAGACACGAACAGACACGAACAGACACGAACAGACACGAACAGACACGAACAGACACGAACAGACACGAACAGACACGAACAGACACGAACAGACACGAACAGACACGAACAGACACGAACAGACACGAACAGACACGAACAGACACGAACAGACACGAACAGACACGAACAGACACGAACAGACACGAACAGACACGAACAGACACGAACAGACACGAACAGACACGAACAGACACGAACAGACACGAACAGACACGAACAGACACGAACAGACACGAACAGACACGAACAGACACGAACAGACACGAACAGACACGAACAGACACGAACAGATACGAACAGACACGAACAGACACGAACAGACACGAACAGACACGAACAGACACGAACAGACACGAACAGACACGAACAGACACGAACAGACACGAACAGACACGAACAGACACGAACAGACACGAACAGACACGAACAGACACGAACAGACACGAACAGACACGAACAGACACGAACAGACACGAACAGACACGAACAGACACGAACAGACACGAACAGACACGAACAGACACGAACAGACACGAACAGACACGAACAGACACGAACAGACACGAACAGACACGAAACAGACACGAACAGACACGAACAGACACGAACAGACACGAACAGACACGAACAGACACGAAACAGACACGAACAGACACGAACAGACACGAACAGACACGAACAGACACGAACAGACACGAACAGACACGAACAGACACGAACAGACACGAACAGACACGAACAGACACGAACAGACACGAACAGACACGAACAGACACGAACAGACACGAACAGACACGAACAGACACGAAACAGACACGAACAGACACGAACAGACACGAACAGACACGAACAGACACGAACAGACACGAACAGACACGAACAGACACGAACAGACACGAACAGACACGAACAGACACGAACAGACACGAACAGACACGAACAGACACGAACAGACACGAACAGACACGAAACAGACACGAACAGACACGAACAGACACGAACAGACACGAACAGACACGAACAGACACGAACAGACACGAACAGACACGAACAGACACGAACAGACACGAACAGACACGAACAGACACGAACAGACACGAACAGACACGAATAGACACGAACAGACACGAACAGACACGAACAGACACGAACAGACATGAAACAGACACGAACAGACACGAACAGACACGAACAGACACGAACAGACACGAACAGACACGAACAGACACGAACAGACACGAACAGACACGAAACAGACACGAACAGACACGAACAGACACGAACAGACACGAACAGACACGAACAGACACGAACAGACACGAACAGACACGAACAGACACGAAACAGACACGAACAGACACGAACAGACACGAACAGACACGAACAGACACGAACAGACACGAACAGACACGAACAGACACGAACAGACACGAACAGACACGAACAGACACGAACAGACACGAACAGACACGAACAGACACGAACAGACACGAACAGACACGAACAGACACGAACAGACACGAACAGACACGAACAGACACGAACAGACACGAACAGACACGAACAGACACGAACAGACACGAACAGACACGAACAGACACGAACAGACACGAACAGACACGAACAGACACGAACAGACACGAACAGACACGAACAGACACGAACAGACACGAACAGACACGAACAGACACGAACAGACACGAACAGACACGAACAGACACGAACAGACACGAACAGACACGAACAGACACGAACAGACACGAACAGACACGAACAGACACGAACAGACACGAACAGACACGAACAGACACGAACAGACACGAACAGACACGAACAGACACGAACAGACACGAACAGACATGAACAGACACGAACAGACACGAACAGACACGAACAGACACGAACAGACACGAACAGACACGAACAGACACGAACAGACACGAACAGACACGAACAGACACGAACAGACACGAACAGACACGAACAGACACGAACAGACACGAACAGACACGAACAGACACGAACAGACACGAACAGACACGAACAGACACGAACAGACACGAACAGACACGAACAGACACGAACAGACACGAACAGACACGAACAGACACGAACAGACACGAACAGACACGAACAGACACGAACAGACACGAACAGACACGAACAGACACGAACAGACACGAACAGACACGAACAGACACGAACAGACACGAACAGACACGAACAGACACGAACAGACACGAACAGACACGAACAGACACGAACAGACACGAACAGACACGAACAGACACGAACAGACACGAACAGACACGAACAGACACGAACAGACACGAACAGACACGAACAGACACGAACAGACACGAACAGACACGAACAGACACGAACAGACACGAACAGACACGAACAGACACGAACAGACACGAACAGACACGAACAGACACGAACAGACACGAACAGACACGAACAGACACGAACAGACACGAACAGACACGAACAGACACGAACAGACACGAACAGACACGAACAGACACGAACAGACACGAACAGACACGAACAGACACGAACAGACACGAACAGACACGAACAGACACGAACAGACACGAACAGACACGAACAGACACGAACAGACACGAACAGACACGAACAGACACGAACAGACACGAACAGACACGAACAGACACGAACAGACACGAACAGACACGAACAGACACGAACAGACACGAACAGACACGAACAGACACGAACAGACACGAACAGACACGAACAGACACGAACAGACACGAACAGACACGAACAGACACGAACAGACACGAACAGACACGAACAGACACGAACAGACACGAACAGACACGAACAGACACGAACAGACACGAACAGACACGAACAGACACGAACAGACACGAACAGACACGAACAGACACGAACAGACACGAACAGACACGAACAGACACGAACAGACACGAACAGACACGAACAGACACGAACAGACACGAACAGACACGAACAGACACGAACAGACACGAACAGACACGAACAGACACGAACAGACACGAACAGACACGAACAGACACGAACAGACACGAACAGACACGAACAGACACGAACAGACACGAACAGACACGAACAGACACGAACAGACACGAACAGACACGAACAGACACGAACAGACACGAACAGACACGAACAGACACGAACAGACACGAACAGACACGAACAGACACGAACAGACACGAACAGACACGAACAGACACGAACAGACACGAACAGACACGAACAGACACGAACAGACACGAACAGACACGAACAGACACGAACAGACACGAACAGACACGAACAGACACGAACAGACACGAACAGACACGAACAGACACGAACAGACACGAACAGACACGAACAGACACGAACAGACACGAACAGACACGAACAGACACGAACAGACACGAACAGACACGAACAGACACGAACAGACACGAACAGACACGAACAGACACGAACAGACACGAACAGACACGAACAGACACGAACAGACACGAACAGACACGAACAGACACGAACAGACACGAACAGACACGAACAGACACGAACAGACACGAACAGACACGAACAGACACGAACAGACACGAACAGACACGAACAGACACGAACAGACACGAACAGACACGAACAGACACGAACAGACACGAACAGACACGAACAGACACGAACAGACACGAACAGACACGAACAGACACGAACAGACACGAACAGACACGAACAGACACGAACAGACACGAACAGACACGAACAGACACGAACAGACACGAACAGACACGAACAGACACGAACAGACACGAACAGACACGAACAGACACGAACAGACACGAACAGACACGAACAGACACGAACAGACACGAACAGACACGAACAGACACGAACAGACACGAACAGACACGAACAGACACGAACAGACACGAACAGACACGAACAGACACGAACAGACACGAACAGACACGAACAGACACGAACAGACACGAACAGACACGAACAGACACGAACAGACACGAACAGACACGAACAGACACGAACAGACACGAACAGACACGAACAGACACGAACAGACACGAACAGACACGAACAGACACGAACAGACACGAACAGACACGAACAGACACGAACAGACACGAACAGACACGAACAGACACGAACAGACACGAACAGACACGAACAGACACGAACAGACACGAACAGACACGAACAGACACGAACAGACACGAACAGACACGAACAGACACGAACAGACACGAACAGACACGAACAGACACGAACAGACACGAACAGACACGAACAGACACGAACAGACACGAACAGACACGAACAGACACGAACAGACACGAACAGACACGAACAGACACGAACAGACACGAACAGACACGAACAGACACGAACAGACACGAACAGACACGAACAGACACGAACAGACACGAACAGACACGAACAGACACGAACAGACACGAACAGACACGAACAGACACGAACAGACACGAACAGACACGAACAGACACGAACAGACACGAACAGACACGAACAGACACGAACAGACACGAACAGACACGAACAGACACGAACAGACACGAACAGACACGAACAGACACGAACAGACACGAACAGACACGAACAGACACGAACAGACACGAACAGACACGAACAGACACGAACAGACACGAACAGACACGAACAGACACGAACAGACACGAACAGACACGAACAGACACGAACAGACACGAACAGACACGAACAGACACGAACAGACACGAACAGACACGAACAGACACGAACAGACACGAACAGACACGAACAGACACGAACAGACACGAACAGACACGAACAGACACGAACAGACACGAACAGACACGAACAGACACGAACAGACACGAACAGACACGAACAGACACGAACAGACACGAACAGACACGAACAGACACGAACAGACACGAACAGACACGAACAGACACGAACAGACACGAACAGACACGAACAGACACGAACAGACACGAACAGACACGAACAGACACGAACAGACACGAACAGACACGAACAGACACGAACAGACACGAACAGACACGAACAGACACGAACAGACACGAACAGACACGAACAGACACGAACAGACACGAACAGACACGAACAGACACGAACAGACACGAACAGACACGAACAGACACGAACAGACACGAACAGACACGAACAGACACGAACAGACACGAACAGACACGAACAGACACGAACAGACACGAACAGACACGAACAGACACGAACAGACACGAACAGACACGAACAGACACGAACAGACACGAACAGACACGAACAGACACGAACAGACACGAACAGACACGAACAGACACGAACAGACACGAACAGACACGAACAGACACGAACAGACACGAACAGACACGAACAGACACGAACAGACACGAACAGACACGAACAGACACGAACAGACACGAACAGACACGAACAGACACGAACAGACACGAACAGACACGAACAGACACGAACAGACACGAACAGACACGAACAGACACGAACAGACACGAACAGACACGAACAGACACGAACAGACACGAACAGACACGAACAGACACGAACAGACACGAACAGACACGAACAGACACGAACAGACACGAACAGACACGAACAGACACGAACAGACACGAACAGACACGAACAGACACGAACAGACACGAACAGACACGAACAGACACGAACAGACACGAACAGACACGAACAGACACGAACAGACACGAACAGACACGAACAGACACGAACAGACACGAACAGACACGAACAGACACGAACAGACACGAACAGACACGAACAGACACGAACAGACACGAACAGACACGAACAGACACGAACAGACACGAACAGACACGAACAGACACGAACAGACACGAACAGACACGAACAGACACGAACAGACACGAACAGACACGAACAGACACGAACAGACACGAACAGACACGAACAGACACGAACAGACACGAACAGACACGAACAGACACGAACAGACACGAACAGACACGAACAGACACGAACAGACACGAACAGACACGAACAGACACGAACAGACACGAACAGACACGAACAGACACGAACAGACACGAACAGACACGAACAGACACGAACAGACACGAACAGACACGAACAGACACGAACAGACACGAACAGACACGAACAGACACGAACAGACACGAACAGACACGAACAGACACGAACAGACACGAACAGACACGAACAGACACGAACAGACACGAACAGACACGAACAGACACGAACAGACACGAACAGACACGAACAGACACGAACAGACACGAACAGACACGAACAGACACGAACAGACACGAACAGACACGAACAGACACGAACAGACACGAACAGACACGAACAGACACGAACAGACACGAACAGACACGAACAGACACGAACAGACACGAACAGACACGAACAGACACGAACAGACACGAACAGACACGAACAGACACGAACAGACACGAACAGACACGAACAGACACGAACAGACACGAACAGACACGAACAGACACGAACAGACACGAACAGACACGAACAGACACGAACAGACACGAACAGACACGAACAGACACGAACAGACACGAACAGACACGAACAGACACGAACAGACACGAACAGACACGAACAGACACGAACAGACACGAACAGACACGAACAGACACGAACAGACACGAACAGACACGAACAGACACGAACAGACACGAACAGACACGAACAGACACGAACAGACACGAACAGACACGAACAGACACGAACAGACACGAACAGACACGAACAGACACGAACAGACACGAACAGACACGAACAGACACGAACAGACACGAACAGACACGAACAGACACGAACAGACACGAACAGACACGAACAGACACGAACAGACACGAACAGACACGAACAGACACGAACAGACACGAACAGACACGAACAGACACGAACAGACACGAACAGACACGAACAGACACGAACAGACACGAACAGACACGAACAGACACGAACAGACACGAACAGACACGAACAGACACGAACAGACACGAACAGACACGAACAGACACGAACAGACACGAACAGACACGAACAGACACGAACAGACACGAACAGACACGAACAGACACGAACAGACACGAACAGACACGAACAGACACGAACAGACACGAACAGACACGAACAGACACGAACAGACACGAACAGACACGAACAGACACGAACAGACACGAACAGACACGAACAGACACGAACAGACACGAACAGACACGAACAGACACGAACAGACACGAACAGACACGAACAGACACGAACAGACACGAACAGACACGAACAGACACGAACAGACACGAACAGACACGAACAGACACGAACAGACACGAACAGACACGAACAGACACGAACAGACACGAACAGACACGAACAGACACGAACAGACACGAACAGACACGAACAGACACGAACAGACACGAACAGACACGAACAGACACGAACAGACACGAACAGACACGAACAGACACGAACAGACACGAACAGACACGAACAGACACGAACAGACACGAACAGACACGAACAGACACGAACAGACACGAACAGACACGAACAGACACGAACAGACACGAACAGACACGAACAGACACGAACAGACACGAACAGACACGAACAGACACGAACAGACACGAACAGACACGAACAGACACGAACAGACACGAACAGACACGAACAGACACGAACAGACACGAACAGACACGAACAAGACACGAACAGACACGAACAGACACGAACAGACACGAACAGACACGAACAGACACGAACAGACACGAACAGACACGAACAGACACGAACAGACACGAACAGACACGAACAGACACGAACAGACACGAACAGACACGAACAGACACGAACAGACACGAACAGACACGAACAGACACGAACAGACACGAACAGACACGAACAGACACGAACAGACACGAACAGACACGAACAGACACGAACAGACACGAACAGACACGAACAGACACGAACAGACACGAACAGACACGAACAGACACGAACAGACACGAACAGACACGAACAGACACGAACAGACACGAACAGACACGAACAGACACGAACAGACACGAACAGACACGAACAGACACGAACAGACACGAACAGACACGAACAGACACGAACAGACACGAACAGACACGAACAGACACGAACAGACACGAACAGACACGAACAGACACGAACAGACACGAACAGACACGAACAGACACGAACAGACACGAACAGACACGAACAGACACGAACAGACACGAACAGACACGAACAGACACGAACAGACACGAACAGACACGAACAGACACGAACAGACACGAACAGACACGAACAGACACGAACAGACACGAACAGACACGAACAGACACGAACAGACACGAACAGACACGAACAGACACGAACAGACACGAACAGACACGAACAGACACGAACAGACACGAACAGACACGAACAGACACGAACAGACACGAACAGACACGAACAGACACGAACAGACACGAACAGACACGAACAGACACGAACAGACACGAACAGACACGAACAGACACGAACAGACACGAACAGACACGAACAGACACGAACAGACACGAACAGACACGAACAGACACGAACAGACACGAACAGACACGAACAGACACGAACAGACACGAACAGACACGAACAGACACGAACAGACACGAACAGACACGAACAGACACGAACAGACACGAACAGACACGAACAGACACGAACAGACACGAACAGACACGAACAGACACGAACAGACACGAACAGACACGAACAGACACGAACAGACACGAACAGACACGAACAGACACGAACAGACACGAACAGACACGAACAGACACGAACAGACACGAACAGACACGAACAGACACGAACAGACACGAACAGACACGAACAGACACGAACAGACACGAACAGACACGAACAGACACGAACAGACACGAACAGACACGAACAGACACGAACAGACACGAACAGACACGAACAGACACGAACAGACACGAACAGACACGAACAGACACGAACAGACACGAACAGACACGAACAGACACGAACAGACACGAACAGACACGAACAGACACGAACAGACACGAACAGACACGAACAGACACGAACAGACACGAACAGACACGAACAGACACGAACAGACACGAACAGACACGAACAGACACGAACAGACACGAACAGACACGAACAGACACGAACAGACACGAACAGACACGAACAGACACGAACAGACACGAACAGACACGAACAGACACGAACAGACACGAACAGACACGAACAGACACGAACAGACACGAACAGACACGAACAGACACGAACAGACACGAACAGACACGAACAGACACGAACAGACACGAACAGACACGAACAGACACGAACAGACACGAACAGACACGAACAGACACGAACAGACACGAACAGACACGAACAGACACGAACAGACACGAACAGACACGAACAGACACGAACAGACACGAACAGACACGAACAGACACGAACAGACACGAACAGACACGAACAGACACGAACAGACACGAACAGACACGAACAGACACGAACAGACACGAACAGACACGAACAGACACGAACAGACACGAACAGACACGAACAGACACGAACAGACACGAACAGACACGAACAGACACGAACAGACACGAACAGACACGAACAGACACGAACAGACACGAACAGACACGAACAGACACGAACAGACACGAACAGACACGAACAGACACGAACAGACACGAACAGACACGAACAGACACGAACAGACACGAACAGACACGAACAGACACGAACAGACACGAACAGACACGAACAGACACGAACAGACACGAACAGACACGAACAGACACGAACAGACACGAACAGACACGAACAGACACGAACAGACACGAACAGACACGAACAGACACGAACAGACACGAACAGACACGAACAGACACGAACAGACACGAACAGACACGAACAGACACGAACAGACACGAACAGACACGAACAGACACGAACAGACACGAACAGACACGAACAGACACGAACAGACACGAACAGACACGAACAGACACGAACAGACACGAACAGACACGAACAGACACGAACAGACACGAACAGACACGAACAGACACGAACAGACACGAACAGACACGAACAGACACGAACAGACACGAACAGACACGAACAGACACGAACAGACACGAACAGACACGAACAGACACGAACAGACACGAACAGACACGAACAGACACGAACAGACACGAACAGACACGAACAGACACGAACAGACACGAACAGACACGAACAGACACGAACAGACACGAACAGACACGAACAGACACGAACAGACACGAACAGACACGAACAGACACGAACAGACACGAACAGACACGAACAGACACGAACAGACACGAACAGACACGAACAGACACGAACAGACACGAACAGACACGAACAGACACGAACAGACACGAACAGACACGAACAGACACGAACAGACACGAACAGACACGAACAGACACGAACAGACACGAACAGACACGAACAGACACGAACAGACACGAACAGACACGAACAGACACGAACAGACACGAACAGACACGAACAGACACGAACAGACACGAACAGACACGAACAGACACGAACAGACACGAACAGACACGAACAGACACGAACAGACACGAACAGACACGAACAGACACGAACAGACACGAACAGACACGAACAGACACGAACAGACACGAACAGACACGAACAGACACGAACAGACACGAACAGACACGAACAGACACGAACAGACACGAACAGACACGAACAGACACGAACAGACACGAACAGACACGAACAGACACGAACAGACACGAACAGACACGAACAGACACGAACAGACACGAACAGACACGAACAGACACGAACAGACACGAACAGACACGAACAGACACGAACAGACACGAACAGACACGAACAGACACGAACAGACACGAACAGACACGAACAGACACGAACAGACACGAACAGACACGAACAGACACGAACAGACACGAACAGACACGAACAGACACGAACAGACACGAACAGACACGAACAGACACGAACAGACACGAACAGACACGAACAGACACGAACAGACACGAACAGACACGAACAGACACGAACAGACACGAACAGACACGAACAGACACGAACAGACACGAACAGACACGAACAGACACGAACAGACACGAACAGACACGAACAGACACGAACAGACACGAACAGACACGAACAGACACGAACAGACACGAACAGACACGAACAGACACGAACAGACACGAACAGACACGAACAGACACGAACAGACACGAACAGACACGAACAGACACGAACAGACACGAACAGACACGAACAGACACGAACAGACACGAACAGACACGAACAGACACGAACAGACACGAACAGACACGAACAGACACGAACAGACACGAACAGACACGAACAGACACGAACAGACACGAACAGACACGAACAGACACGAACAGACACGAACAGACACGAACAGACACGAACAGACACGAACAGACACGAACAGACACGAACAGACACGAACAGACACGAACAGACACGAACAGACACGAACAGACACGAACAGACACGAACAGACACGAACAGACACGAACAGACACGAACAGACACGAACAGACACGAACAGACACGAACAGACACGAACAGACACGAACAGACACGAACAGACACGAACAGACACGAACAGACACGAACAGACACGAACAGACACGAACAGACACGAACAGACACGAACAGACACGAACAGACACGAACAGACACGAACAGACACGAACAGACACGAACAGACACGAACAGACACGAACAGACACGAACAGACACGAACAGACACGAACAGACACGAACAGACACGAACAGACACGAACAGACACGAACAGACACGAACAGACACGAACAGACACGAACAGACACGAACAGACACGAACAGACACGAACAGACACGAACAGACACGAACAGACACGAACAGACACGAACAGACACGAACAGACACGAACAGACACGAACAGACACGAACAGACACGAACAGACACGAACAGACACGAACAGACACGAACAGACACGAACAGACACGAACAGACACGAACAGACACGAACAGACACGAACAGACACGAACAGACACGAACAGACACGAACAGACACGAACAGACACGAACAGACACGAACAGACACGAACAGACACGAACAGACACGAACAGACACGAACAGACACGAACAGACACGAACAGACACGAACAGACACGAACAGACACGAACAGACACGAACAGACACGAACAGACACGAACAGACACGAACAGACACGAACAGACACGAACAGACACGAACAGACACGAACAGACACGAACAGACACGAACAGACACGAACAGACACGAACAGACACGAACAGACACGAACAGACACGAACAGACACGAACAGACACGAACAGACACGAACAGACACGAACAGACACGAACAGACACGAACAGACACGAACAGACACGAACAGACACGAACAGACACGAACAGACACGAACAGACACGAACAGACACGAACAGACACGAACAGACACGAACAGACACGAACAGACACGAACAGACACGAACAGACACGAACAGACACGAACAGACACGAACAGACACGAACAGACACGAACAGACACGAACAGACACGAACAGACACGAACAGACACGAACAGACACGAACAGACACGAACAGACACGAACAGACACGAACAGACACGAACAGACACGAACAGACACGAACAGACACGAACAGACACGAACAGACACGAACAGACACGAACAGACACGAACAGACACGAACAGACACGAACAGACACGAACAGACACGAACAGACACGAACAGACACGAACAGACACGAACAGACACGAACAGACACGAACAGACACGAACAGACACGAACAGACACGAACAGACACGAACAGACACGAACAGACACGAACAGACACGAACAGACACGAACAGACACGAACAGACACGAACAGACACGAACAGACACGAACAGACACGAACAGACACGAACAGACACGAACAGACACGAACAGACACGAACAGACACGAACAGACACGAACAGACACGAACAGACACGAACAGACACGAACAGACACGAACAGACACGAACAGACACGAACAGACACGAACAGACACGAACAGACACGAACAGACACGAACAGACACGAACAGACACGAACAGACACGAACAGACACGAACAGACACGAACAGACACGAACAGACACGAACAGACACGAACAGACACGAACAGACACGAACAGACACGAACAGACACGAACAGACACGAACAGACACGAACAGACACGAACAGACACGAACAGACACGAACAGACACGAACAGACACGAACAGACACGAACAGACACGAACAGACACGAACAGACACGAACAGACACGAACAGACACGAACAGACACGAACAGACACGAACAGACACGAACAGACACGAACAGACACGAACAGACACGAACAGACACGAACAGACACGAACAGACACGAACAGACACGAACAGACACGAACAGACACGAACAGACACGAACAGACACGAACAGACACGAACAGACACGAACAGACACGAACAGACACGAACAGACACGAACAGACACGAACAGACACGAACAGACACGAACAGACACGAACAGACACGAACAGACACGAACAGACACGAACAGACACGAACAGACACGAACAGACACGAACAGACACGAACAGACACGAACAGACACGAACAGACACGAACAGACACGAACAGACACGAACAGACACGAACAGACACGAACAGACACGAACAGACACGAACAGACACGAACAGACACGAACAGACACGAACAGACACGAACAGACACGAACAGACACGAACAGACACGAACAGACACGAACAGACACGAACAGACACGAACAGACACGAACAGACACGAACAGACACGAACAGACACGAACAGACACGAACAGACACGAACAGACACGAACAGACACGAACAGACACGAACAGACACGAACAGACACGAACAGACACGAACAGACACGAACAGACACGAACAGACACGAACAGACACGAACAGACACGAACAGACACGAACAGACACGAACAGACACGAACAGACACGAACAGACACGAACAGACACGAACAGACACGAACAGACACGAACAGACACGAACAGACACGAACAGACACGAACAGACACGAACAGACACGAACAGACACGAACAGACACGAACAGACACGAACAGACACGAACAGACACGAACAGACACGAACAGACACGAACAGACACGAACAGACACGAACAGACACGAACAGACACGAACAGACACGAACAGACACGAACAGACACGAACAGACACGAACAGACACGAACAGACACGAACAGACACGAACAGACACGAACAGACACGAACAGACACGAACAGACACGAACAGACACGAACAGACACGAACAGACACGAACAGACACGAACAGACACGAACAGACACGAACAGACACGAACAGACACGAACAGACACGAACAGACACGAACAGACACGAACAGACACGAACAGACACGAACAGACACGAACAGACACGAACAGACACGAACAGACACGAACAGACACGAACAGACACGAACAGACACGAACAGACACGAACAGACACGAACAGACACGAACAGACACGAACAGACACGAACAGACACGAACAGACACGAACAGACACGAACAGACACGAACAGACACGAACAGACACGAACAGACACGAACAGACACGAACAGACACGAACAGACACGAACAGACACGAACAGACACGAACAGACACGAACAGACACGAACAGACACGAACAGACACGAACAGACACGAACAGACACGAACAGACACGAACAGACACGAACAGACACGAACAGACACGAACAGACACGAACAGACACGAACAGACACGAACAGACACGAACAGACACGAACAGACACGAACAGACACGAACAGACACGAACAGACACGAACAGACACGAACAGACACGAACAGACACGAACAGACACGAACAGACACGAACAGACACGAACAGACACGAACAGACACGAACAGACACGAACAGACACGAACAGACACGAACAGACACGAACAGACACGAACAGACACGAACAGACACGAACAGACACGAACAGACACGAACAGACACGAACAGACACGAACAGACACGAACAGACACGAACAGACACGAACAGACACGAACAGACACGAACAGACACGAACAGACACGAACAGACACGAACAGACACGAACAGACACGAACAGACACGAACAGACACGAACAGACACGAACAGACACGAACAGACACGAACAGACACGAACAGACACGAACAGACACGAACAGACACGAACAGACACGAACAGACACGAACAGACACGAACAGACACGAACAGACACGAACAGACACGAACAGACACGAACAGACACGAACAGACACGAACAGACACGAACAGACACGAACAGACACGAACAGACACGAACAGACACGAACAGACACGAACAGACACGAACAGACACGAACAGACACGAACAGACACGAACAGACACGAACAGACACGAACAGACACGAACAGACACGAACAGACACGAACAGACACGAACAGACACGAACAGACACGAACAGACACGAACAGACACGAACAGACACGAACAGACACGAACAGACACGAACAGACACGAACAGACACGAACAGACACGAACAGACACGAACAGACACGAACAGACACGAACAGACACGAACAGACACGAACAGACACGAACAGACACGAACAGACACGAACAGACACGAACAGACACGAACAGACACGAACAGACACGAACAGACACGAACAGACACGAACAGACACGAACAGACACGAACAGACACGAACAGACACGAACAGACACGAACAGACACGAACAGACACGAACAGACACGAACAGACACGAACAGACACGAACAGACACGAACAGACACGAACAGACACGAACAGACACGAACAGACACGAACAGACACGAACAGACACGAACAGACACGAACAGACACGAACAGACACGAACAGACACGAACAGACACGAACAGACACGAACAGACACGAACAGACACGAACAGACACGAACAGACACGAACAGACACGAACAGACACGAACAGACACGAACAGACACGAACAGACACGAACAGACACGAACAGACACGAACAGACACGAACAGACACGAACAGACACGAACAGACACGAACAGACACGAACAGACACGAACAGACACGAACAGACACGAACAGACACGAACAGACACGAACAGACACGAACAGACACGAACAGACACGAACAGACACGAACAGACACGAACAGACACGAACAGACACGAACAGACACGAACAGACACGAACAGACACGAACAGACACGAACAGACACGAACAGACACGAACAGACACGAACAGACACGAACAGACACGAACAGACACGAACAGACACGAACAGACACGAACAGACACGAACAGACACGAACAGACACGAACAGACACGAACAGACACGAACAGACACGAACAGACACGAACAGACACGAACAGACACGAACAGACACGAACAGACACGAACAGACACGAACAGACACGAACAGACACGAACAGACACGAACAGACACGAACAGACACGAACAGACACGAACAGACACGAACAGACACGAACAGACACGAACAGACACGAACAGACACGAACAGACACGAACAGACACGAACAGACACGAACAGACACGAACAGACACGAACAGACACGAACAGACACGAACAGACACGAACAGACACGAACAGACACGAACAGACACGAACAGACACGAACAGACACGAACAGACACGAACAGACACGAACAGACACGAACAGACACGAACAGACACGAACAGACACGAACAGACACGAACAGACACGAACAGACACGAACAGACACGAACAGACACGAACAGACACGAACAGACACGAACAGACACGAACAGACACGAACAGACACGAACAGACACGAACAGACACGAACAGACACGAACAGACACGAACAGACACGAACAGACACGAACAGACACGAACAGACACGAACAGACACGAACAGACACGAACAGACACGAACAGACACGAACAGACACGAACAGACACGAACAGACACGAACAGACACGAACAGACACGAACAGACACGAACAGACACGAACAGACACGAACAGACACGAACAGACACGAACAGACACGAACAGACACGAACAGACACGAACAGACACGAACAGACACGAACAGACACGAACAGACACGAACAGACACGAACAGACACGAACAGACACGAACAGACACGAACAGACACGAACAGACACGAACAGACACGAACAGACACGAACAGACACGAACAGACACGAACAGACACGAACAGACACGAACAGACACGAACAGACACGAACAGACACGAACAGACACGAACAGACACGAACAGACACGAACAGACACGAACAGACACGAACAGACACGAACAGACACGAACAGACACGAACAGACACGAACAGACACGAACAGACACGAACAGACACGAACAGACACGAACAGACACGAACAGACACGAACAGACACGAACAGACACGAACAGACACGAACAGACACGAACAGACACGAACAGACACGAACAGACACGAACAGACACGAACAGACACGAACAGACACGAACAGACACGAACAGACACGAACAGACACGAACAGACACGAACAGACACGAACAGACACGAACAGACACGAACAGACACGAACAGACACGAACAGACACGAACAGACACGAACAGACACGAACAGACACGAACAGACACGAACAGACACGAACAGACACGAACAGACACGAACAGACACGAACAGACACGAACAGACACGAACAGACACGAACAGACACGAACAGACACGAACAGACACGAACAGACACGAACAGACACGAACAGACACGAACAGACACGAACAGACACGAACAGACACGAACAGACACGAACAGACACGAACAGACACGAACAGACACGAACAGACACGAACAGACACGAACAGACACGAACAGACACGAACAGACACGAACAGACACGAACAGACACGAACAGACACGAACAGACACGAACAGACACGAACAGACACGAACAGACACGAACAGACACGAACAGACACGAACAGACACGAACAGACACGAACAGACACGAACAGACACGAACAGACACGAACAGACACGAACAGACACGAACAGACACGAACAGACACGAACAGACACGAACAGACACGAACAGACACGAACAGACACGAACAGACACGAACAGACACGAACAGACACGAACAGACACGAACAGACACGAACAGACACGAACAGACACGAACAGACACGAACAGACACGAACAGACACGAACAGACACGAACAGACACGAACAGACACGAACAGACACGAACAGACACGAACAGACACGAACAGACACGAACAGACACGAACAGACACGAACAGACACGAACAGACACGAACAGACACGAACAGACACGAACAGACACGAACAGACACGAACAGACACGAACAGACACGAACAGACACGAACAGACACGAACAGACACGAACAGACACGAACAGACACGAACAGACACGAACAGACACGAACAGACACGAACAGACACGAACAGACACGAACAGACACGAACAGACACGAACAGACACGAACAGACACGAACAGACACGAACAGACACGAACAGACACGAACAGACACGAACAGACACGAACAGACACGAACAGACACGAACAGACACGAACAGACACGAACAGACACGAACAGACACGAACAGACACGAACAGACACGAACAGACACGAACAGACACGAACAGACACGAACAGACACGAACAGACACGAACAGACACGAACAGACACGAACACACACGAACAGACACGAACAGACACGAACAGACACGAACAGACACGAACAGACACGAACAGACACGAACAGACACGAACAGACACGAACAGACACGAACAGACACGAACAGACACGAACAGACACGAACAGACACGAACAGACACGAACAGACACGAACAGACACGAACAGACACGAACAGACACGAACAGACACGAACAGACACGAACAGACACGAACAGACACGAACAGACACGAACAGACACGAACAGACACGAACAGACACGAACAGACACGAACAGACACGAACAGACACGAACAGACACGAACAGACACGAACAGACACGAACAGACACGAACAGACACGAACAGACACGAACAGACACGAACAGACACGAACAGACACGAACAGACACGAACAGACACGAACAGACACGAACAGACACGAACAGACACGAACAGACACGAACAGACACGAACAGACACGAACAGACACGAACAGACACGAACAGACACGAACAGACACGAACAGACACGAACAGACACGAACAGACACGAACAGACACGAACAGACACGAACAGACACGAACAGACACGAACAGACACGAACAGACACGAACAGACACGAACAGACACGAACAGACACGAACAGACACGAACAGACACGAACAGACACGAACAGACACGAACAGACACGAACAGACACGAACAGACACGAACAGACACGAACAGACACGAACAGACACGAACAGACACGAACAGACACGAACAGACACGAACAGACACGAACAGACACGAACAGACACGAACAGACACGAACAGACACGAACAGACACGAACAGACACGAACAGACACGAACAGACACGAACAGACACGAACAGACACGAACAGACACGAACAGACACGAACAGACACGAACAGACACGAACAGACACGAACAGACACGAACAGACACGAACAGACACGAACAGACACGAACAGACACGAACAGACACGAACAGACACGAACAGACACGAACAGACACGAACAGACACGAACAGACACGAACAGACACGAACAGACACGAACAGACACGAACAGACACGAACAGACACGAACAGACACGAACAGACACGAACAGACACGAACAGACACGAACAGACACGAACAGACACGAACAGACACGAACAGACACGAACAGACACGAACAGACACGAACAGACACGAACAGACACGAACAGACACGAACAGACACGAACAGACACGAACAGACACGAACAGACACGAACAGACACGAACAGACACGAACAGACACGAACAGACACGAACAGACACGAACAGACACGAACAGACACGAACAGACACGAACAGACACGAACAGACACGAACAGACACAAACAGACACGAACAGACACGAACAGACACGAACAGACACGAACAGACACGAACAGACACGAACAGACACGAACAGACACGAACAGACACGAACAGACACGAACAGACACGAACAGACACGAACAGACACGAACAGACACGAACAGACACGAACAGACACGAACAGACACGAACAGACACGAACAGACACGAACAGACACGAACAGACACGAACAGACACGAACAGACACGAACAGACACGAACAGACACGAACAGACACGAACAGACACGAACAGACACGAACAGACACGAACAGACACGAACAGACACGAACAGACACGAACAGACACGAACAGACACGAACAGACACGAACAGACACGAACAGACACGAACAGACACGAACAGACACGAACAGACACGAACAGACACGAACAGACACGAACAGACACGAACAGACACGAACAGACACGAACAGACACGAACAGACACGAACAGACACGAACAGACACGAACAGACACGAACAGACACGAACAGACACGAACAGACACGAAACAGACACGAACAGACACGAACAGACACGAACAGACACGAACAGACACGAACAGACACGAACAGACACGAACAGACACGAACAGACACGAACAGACACGAACAGACACGAACAGACACGAACAGACACGAACAGACACGAACAGACACGAACAGACACGAACAGACACGAACACGAACAGACACGAACAGACACGAACAGACACGAACAGACACGAACAGACACGAACAGACACGAACAGACACGAACAGACACGAACAGACACGAACAGACACGAACAGACACGAACAGACACGAACAGACACGAACAGACACGAACAGACACGAACAGACACGAACAGACACGAACAGACACGAACAGACACGAACGAACAGACACGAACAGACACGAACAGACACGAACAGACACGAACAGACACGAACAGACACGAACAGACACGAACAGACACGAACAGACACGAACAGACACGAACAGACACGAACAGACACGAACAGACACGAACAGACACGAACAGACACGAACAGACACGAACAGACACGAACAGACACGAACAGACACGAACAGACACGAACAGACACGAACAGACACGAACAGACACGAACAGACACGAAACAGACACGAACAGACACGAACAGACACGAATAGACACGAACAGACACGAACAGACACGAACAGACACGAACAGACACGAACAGACACGAACAGACACGAACAGACACGAACAGACACGAACAGACACGAACAGACACGAACAGACACGAACAGACACGAACAGACACGAACAGACACGAACACACACGAACAGACACGAACAGACACGAAACAGACACGAACAGACACGAACAGACACGAACAGACACGAACAGACACGAACAGACACGAACAGACACGAACAGACACGAACACACACGAACAGACACGAACAGACACGAACAGACACGAACAGACACGAACAGACACGAACAGACACGAACAGACACGAACAGACACGAACAGACACGAACAGACACGAACAGACACGAACAGACACGAACAGACACGAACAGACACGAACAGACACGAACAGACACGAAACAGACACGAACAGACACGAACAGACACGAACAGACACGAACAGACACGAACAGACACGAACAGACACGAACAGACACGAACAGACACGAACAGACACGAACAGACACGAACAGACACGAACAGACACGAACAGACACGAACAGACACGAACAGACACGAACAGACCCGAACAGACACGAACAGACACGAAACAGACACGAACAGACACGAACAGACACGAACAGACACGAACAGACACGAACAGACACGAACAGACACGAACAGACACGAACAGACACGAACAGACACGAACAGACACGAACAGACACGAACAGACACGAACAGACACGAACAGACACGAACAGACACGAACAGACACGAACAGACACGAACAGACACGAACAGACACGAACAGACACGAACAGACACGAACAGACACGAACAGACACGAACAGACACGAACAGACACAAACAGACACGAACAGACACGAACAGACACGAAACAGACACGAACAGACACGAACAGACACGAACAGACACGAAACAGACACGAACAGACACGAACAGACACGAACAGACACGAACAGACACGAACAGACACGAACAGACACGAACAGACACGAACAGACACGAACAGACACGAACAGACACGAACAGACACGAACAGACACGAACAGACACGAACAGACACGAACAGACACGAACAGACACGAACAGACACGAACAGACACGAACAGACACGAACAGACACGAACAGACACGAACAGACACGAACAGACACAAACAGACACGAACAGACACGAACAGACACGAAACAGACACGAACAGACACGAACAGACACGAACAGACACGAACAGACACGAACAGACACGAACAGACACGAACAGACACGAACAGACACGAACAGACACGAACAGACACGAACAGACACGAACAGACACGAACAGACACGAACAGACACGAACAGACACGAACAGACACGAACAGACACGAACAGACACGAACACACACGAACAGACACGAACAGACACGAAACAGACACGAACAGACACGAACAGACACGAACAGACACGAACAGACACGAACAGACACGAACAGACACGAACAGACACGAACAGACACGAACAGACACGAACAGACACGAACAGACACGAACAGACACGAAACAGACACGAACAGACACGAACAGACACGAACAGACACGAACAGACACGAACAGACACGAACAGACACGAACAGACACGAACAGACACGAAACAGACACGAACAGACACGAACAGACACGAACAGACACGAACAGACACGAACAGACACGAACAGACACGAACAGACCCGAACAGACACGAACAGACACGAACAGACACGAACAGACACGAACAGACACGAACAGACACGAACAGACACGAACAGACACGAACAGACACGAACAGACACGAACAGACACGAACAGACACGAACAGACACGAACAGACACGAACAGACACGAACAGACACGAACAGACACGAACAGACACGAACAGACACGAACAGACACGAACAGACACGAACAGACACGAACAGACACGAACAGACACGAACAGACACGAACAGACACGAACAGACACGAACAGACACGAACAGACACGAACAGACACGAACAGACACGAACAGACACGAACAGACACGAACAGACACGAACAGACACGAACAGACACGAACAGACACGAACAGACACGAACAGACACGAACAGACACGAACAGACACGAACAGACACGAACAGACACGAACAGACACGAACAGACACGAACAGACACGAACAGACACGAACAGACACGAACAGACACGAACAGACACGAACAGACACGAACAGACACGAACAGACACGAACAGACACGAACAGACACGAACAGACACGAACAGACACGAACAGACACGAACAGACACGAACAGACACGAACAGACACGAACAGACACGAACAGACACGAACAGACACGAACAGACACGAACAGACACGAACAGACACGAACAGACACGAACAGACACGAACAGACACGAACAGACACGAACAGACACGAACAGACACGAACAGACACGAACAGACACGAACAGACACGAACAGACACGAACAGACACGAACAGACACGAACAGACACGAACAGACACGAACAGACACGAACAGACACGAACAGACACGAACAGACACGAACAGACACGAACAGACACGAACAGACACGAACAGACACGAACAGACACGAACAGACACGAACAGACACGAACAGACACGAACAGACACGAACAGACACGAACAGACACGAACAGACACGAACAGACACGAACAGACACGAACAGACACGAACAGACACGAACAGACACGAACAGACACGAACAGACACGAACAGACACGAACAGACACGAACAGACACGAACAGACACGAACAGACACGAACAGACACGAACAGACACGAACAGACACGAACAGACACGAACAGACACGAACAGACACGAACAGACACGAACAGACACGAACAGACACGAACAGACACGAACAGACACGAACAGACACGAACAGACACGAACAGACACGAACAGACACGAACAGACACGAACAGACACGAACAGACACGAACAGACACGAACAGACACGAACAGACACGAACAGACACGAACAGACACGAACAGACACGAACAGACACGAACAGACACGAACAGACACGAACAGACACGAACAGACACGAACAGACACGAACAGACACGAACAGACACGAACAGACACGAACAGACACGAACAGACACGAACAGACACGAACAGACACGAACAGACACGAACAGACACGAACAGACACGAACAGACACGAACAGACACGAACAGACACGACACGAACAGACACGAACAGACACGAACAGACACGAACAGACACGAACAGACACGAACAGACACGAACAGACACGAACAGACACGAACAGACACGAACAGACACGAACAGACACGAACAGACACGAACAGACACGAACAGACACGAACAGACACGAACACACACGAACAGACACGAACAGACACGAAACAGACACGAACAGACACGAACAGACACGAACAGACACGAACAGACACGAACAGACACGAACAGACACGAACAGACACGAACAGACACGAACAGACACGAACAGACACGAAACAGACACGAACAGACACGAACAGACACGAACAGACACGAACAGACACGAACAGACACGAACAGACACGAACAGACACGAACAGACACGAACAGACACGAACAGACACGAACAGACACGAACAGACACGAACAGACACGAACAGACACGAACAGACACGAACAGACACGAACAGACACGAACAGACACGAACAGACACGAACAGACACAAACAGACACGAACAGACACGAACAGACACGAACAGACACGAACAGACACGAAACAGACACGAACAGACACGAACAGACACGAACAGACACGAACAGACACGAACAGACACGAACAGACACGAACAGACACGAACAGACACGAACAGACACGAACAGACACGAACAGACACGAACAGACACGAACAGACACGAACAGACACGAACAGACACGAACAGACACGAACAGACAAGAACAGACACGGAACAGACACGAACAGACACGAACACACACGAACAGACACGAACAGACACGAAACAGACACGAACAGACACGAACAGACACGAACAGACACGAACAGACACGAACAGACACGAACAGACACGAACAGACACGAAACAGACACGAACAGACACGAACAGACACGAACAGACACGAACAGACACGAACAAGACACGAACAGACACGAACAGACACGAACAGACACGAACAGACACGAACAGACACGAACAGACACGAACAGACACGAACAGACACGAACAGACACGAACAGACACGAACAGACACGAACAGACACGAACAGACACGAACAGACACGAACAGACACGAACAGACACGAACAGACACGAACAGACACGAACAGACACGAACAGACACGAACAGACACGAACAGACACGAACAGACACGAACAGACACGAACAGACACGAACAGACACGAACAGACACGAACAGACACGAACAGACACGAACAGACACGAACAGACACGAACAGACACGAACAGACACGAACAGACACGAACAGACACGAACAGACACGAACAGACACGAACAGACACGAACAGACACGAACAGACACGAACAGACACGAACAGACACGAACAGACACGAACAGACACGAACAGACACGAACAGACACGAACAGACACGAACAGACACGAACAGACACGAACAGACACGAACAGACACGAACAGACACGAACAGACACGAACAGACACGAACAGACACGAACAGACACGAACAGACACGAACAGACACGAACAGACACGAACAGACACGAACAGACACGAACAGACACGAACAGACACGAACAGACACGAACAGACACGAACAGACACGAACAGACACGAACAGACACGAACAGACACGAACAGACACGAACAGACACGAACAGACACGAACAGACACGAACAGACACGAACAGACACGAACAGACACGAACAGACACGAACAGACACGAACAGACACGAACAGACACGAACAGACACGAACAGACACGAACAGACACGAACAGACACGAACAGACACGAACAGACACGAACAGACACGAACAGACACGAACAGACACGAACAGACACGAACAGACACGAACAGACACGAACAGACACGAACAGACACGAACAGACACGAACAGACACGAACAGACACGAACAGACACGAACAGACACGAACAGACACGAACAGACACGAACAGACACGAACAGACACGAACAGACACGAGCAGACACGAACAGACACGAACAGACACGAACAGACACGAACAGACACGAACAGACACGAACAGACACGAACAGACACGAACAGACACGAACAGACACGAACAGACACGAACAGACACGAACAGACACGAACAGACACGAACAGACACGAACAGACACGAACAGACACGAACAGACACGAACAGACACGAACAGACACGAACAGACACGAACAGACACGAACAGACACGAACAGACACGAACAGACACGAACAGACACGAACAGACACGAACAGACACGAACAGACACGAACAGACACGAACAGACACGAACAGACACGAACAGACACGAACAGACACGAACAGACACGAACAGACACGAACAGACACGAACAGACACGAACAGACACGAACAGACACGAACAGACACGAACAGACACGAACAGACACGAACAGACACGAACAGACACGAACAGACACGAACAGACACGAACAGACACGAACAGACACGAACAGACACGAACAGACACGAACAGACACGAACAGACACGAACAGACACGAACAGACACGAACAGACACGAACAGACACGAACAGACACGAACAGACACGAACAGACACGAACAGACACGAACAGACACGAACAGACACGAACAGACACGAACAGACACGAACAGACACGAACAGACACGAACAGACACGAACAGACACGAACAGACACGAACAGACACGAACAGACACGAACAGACACGAACAGACACGAACAGACACGAACAGACACGAACAGACACGAACAGACACGAACAGACACGAACAGACACGAACAGACACGAACAGACACGAACAGACACGAACAGACACGAACAGACACGAACAGACACGAACAGACACGAACAGACACGAACAGACACGAACAGACACGAACAGACACGAACAGACACGAACAGACACGAACAGACACGAACAGACACGAACAGACACGAACAGACACGAACAGACACGAACAGACACGAACAGACACGAACAGACACGAACAGACACGAACAGACACGAACAGACACGAACAGACACGAACAGACACGAACAGACACGAACAGACACGAACAGACACGAACAGACACGAACAGACACGAACAGACACGAACAGACACGAACAGACACGAACAGACACGAACAGACACGAACAGACACGAACAGACACGAACAGACACGAACAGACACGAACAGACACGAACAGACACGAACAGACACGAACAGACACGAACAGACACGAACAGACACGAACAGACACGAACAGACACGAACAGACACGAACAGACACGAACAGACACGAACAGACACGAACAGACACGAACAGACACGAACAGACACGAACAGACACGAACAGACACGAACAGACACGAACAGACACGAACAGACACGAACAGACACGAACAGACACGAACAGACACGAACAGACACGAACAGACACGAACAGACACGAACAGACACGAACAGACACGAACAGACACGAACAGACACGAACAGACACGAACAGACACGAACAGACACGAACAGACACGAACAGACACGAACAGACACGAACAGACACGAACAGACACGAACAGACACGAACAGACACGAACAGACACGAACAGACACGAACAGACACGAACAGACACGAACAGACACGAACAGACACGAACAGACACGAACAGACACGAACAGACACGAACAGACACGAACAGACACGAACAGACACGAACAGACACGAACAGACACGAACAGACACGAACAGACACGAACAGACACGAACAGACACGAACAGACACGAACAGACACGAACAGACACGAACAGACACGAACAGACACGAACAGACACGAACAGACACGAACAGACACGAACAGACACGAACAGACACGAACAGACACGAACAGACACGAACAGACACGAACAGACACGAACAGACACGAACAGACACGAACAGACACGAACAGACACGAACAGACACGAACAGACACGAACAGACACGAACAGACACGAACAGACACGAACAGACACGAACAGACACGAACAGACACGAACAGACACGAACAGACACGAACAGACACGAACAGACACGAACAGACACGAACAGACACGAACAGACACGAACAGACACGAACAGACACGAACAGACACGAACAGACACGAACAGACACGAACAGACACGAACAGACACGAACAGACACGAACAGACACGAACAGACACGAACAGACACGAACAGACACGAACAGACACGAACAGACACGAACAGACACGAACAGACACGAACAGACACGAACAGACACGAACAGACACGAACAGACACGAACAGACACGAACAGACACGAACAGACACGAACAGACACGAACAGACACGAACAGACACGAACAGACACGAACAGACACGAACAGACACGAACAGACACGAACAGACACGAACAGACACGAACAGACACGAACAGACACGAACAGACACGAACAGACACGAACAGACACGAACAGACACGAACAGACACGAACAGACACGAACAGACACGAACAGACACGAACAGACACGAACAGACACGAACAGACACGAACAGACACGAACAGACACGAACAGACACGAACAGACACGAACAGACACGAACAGACACGAACAGACACGAACAGACACGAACAGACACGAACAGACACGAACAGACACGAACAGACACGAACAGACACGAACAGACACGAACAGACACGAACAGACACGAACAGACACGAACAGACACGAACAGACACGAACAGACACGAACAGACACGAACAGACACGAACAGACACGAACAGACACGAACAGACACGAACAGACACGAACAGACACGAACAGACACGAACAGACACGAACAGACACGAACAGACACGAACAGACACGAACAGACACGAACAGACACGAACAGACACGAACAGACACGAACAGACACGAACAGACACGAACAGACACGAACAGACACGAACAGACACGAACAGACACGAACAGACACGAACAGACACGAACAGACACGAACAGACACGAACAGACACGAACAGACACGAACAGACACGAACAGACACGAACAGACACGAACAGACACGAACAGACACGAACAGACACGAACAGACACGAACAGACACGAACAGACACGAACAGACACGAACAGACACGAACAGACACGAACAGACACGAACAGACACGAACAGACACGAACAGACACGAACAGACACGAACAGACACGAACAGACACGAACAGACACGAACAGACACGAACAGACACGAACAGACACGAACAGACACGAACAGACACGAACAGACACGAACAGACACGAACAGACACGAACAGACACGAACAGACACGAACAGACACGAACAGACACGAACAGACACGAACAGACACGAACAGACACGAACAGACACGAACAGACACGAACAGACACGAACAGACACGAACAGACACGAACAGACACGAACAGACACGAACAGACACGAACAGACACGAACAGACACGAACAGACACGAACAGACACGAACAGACACGAACAGACACGAACAGACACGAACAGACACGAACAGACACGAACAGACACGAACAGACACGAACAGACACGAACAGACACGAACAGACACGAACAGACACGAACAGACACGAACAGACACGAACAGACACGAACAGACACGAACAGACACGAACAGACACGAACAGACACGAACAGACACGAACAGACACGAACAGACACGAACAGACACGAACAGACACGAACAGACACGAACAGACACGAACAGACACGAACAGACACGAACAGACACGAACAGACACGAACAGACACGAACAGACACGAACAGACACGAACAGACACGAACAGACACGAACAGACACGAACAGACACGAACAGACACGAACAGACACGAACAGACACGAACAGACACGAACAGACACGAACAGACACGAACAGACACGAACAGACACGAACAGACACGAACAGACACGAACAGACACGAACAGACACGAACAGACACGAACAGACACGAACAGACACGAACAGACACGAACAGACACGAACAGACACGAACAGACACGAACAGACACGAACAGACACGAACAGACACGAACAGACACGAACAGACACGAACAGACACGAACAGACACGAACAGACACGAACAGACACGAACAGACACGAACAGACACGAACAGACACGAACAGACACGAACAGACACGAACAGACACGAACAGACACGAACAGACACGAACAGACACGAACAGACACGAACAGACACGAACAGACACGAACAGACACGAACAGACACGAACAGACACGAACAGACACGAACAGACACGAACAGACACGAACAGACACGAACAGACACGAACAGACACGAACAGACACGAACAGACACGAACAGACACGAACAGACACGAACAGACACGAACAGACACGAACAGACACGAACAGACACGAACAGACACGAACAGACACGAACAGACACGAACAGACACGAACAGACACGAACAGACACGAACAGACACGAACAGACACGAACAGACACGAACAGACACGAACAGACACGAACAGACACGAACAGACACGAACAGACACGAACAGACACGAACAGACACGAACAGACACGAACAGACACGAACAGACACGAACAGACACGAACAGACACGAACAGACACGAACAGACACGAACAGACACGAACAGACACGAACAGACACGAACAGACACGAACAGACACGAACAGACACGAACAGACACGAACAGACACGAACAGACACGAACAGACACGAACAGACACGAACAGACACGAACAGACACGAACAGACACGAACAGACACGAACAGACACGAACAGACACGAACAGACACGAACAGACACGAACAGACACGAACAGACACGAACAGACACGAACAGACACGAACAGACACGAACAGACACGAACAGACACGAACAGACACGAACAGACACGAACAGACACGAACAGACACGAACAGACACGAACAGACACGAACAGACACGAACAGACACGAACAGACACGAACAGACACGAACAGACACGAACAGACACGAACAGACACGAACAGACACGAACAGACACGAACAGACACGAACAGACACGAACAGACACGAACAGACACGAACAGACACGAACAGACACGAACAGACACGAACAGACACGAACAGACACGAACAGACACGAACAGACACGAACAGACACGAACAGACACGAACAGACACGAACAGACACGAACAGACACGAACAGACACGAACAGACACGAACAGACACGAACAGACACGAACAGACACGAACAGACACGAACAGACACGAACAGACACGAACAGACACGAACAGACACGAACAGACACGAACAGACACGAACAGACACGAACAGACACGAACAGACACGAACAGACACGAACAGACACGAACAGACACGAACAGACACGAACAGACACGAACAGACACGAACAGACACGAACAGACACGAACGAACAGACACGAACAGACACGAACAGACACGAACAGACACGAACAGACACGAACAGACACGAACAGACACGAACAGACACGAACAGACACGAACAGACACGAACAGACACGAACAGACACGAACAGACACGAACAGACACGAACAGACACGAACAGACACGAACAGACACGAACAGACACGAACAGACACGAACAGACACGAACAGACACGAACAGACACGAACAGACACGAACAGACACGAACAGACACGAACAGACACGAACAGACACGAACAGACACGAACAGACACGAACAGACACGAACAGACACGAACAGACACGAACAGACACGAACAGACACGAACAGACACGAACAGACACGAACAGACACGAACAGACACGAACAGACACGAACAGACACGAACAGACACGAACAGACACGAACAGACACGAACAGACACGAACAGACACGAACAGACACGAACAGACACGAACAGACACGAACAGACACGAACAGACACGAACAGACACGAACAGACACGAACAGACACGAACAGACACGAACAGACACGAACAGACACGAACAGACACGAACAGACACGAACAGACACGAACAGACACGAACAGACACGAACAGACACGAACAGACACGAACAGACACGAACAGACA
Source organism: Crepidodera aurea (assembly GCA_949320105.2). Taxonomy (NCBI): domain Eukaryota; kingdom Metazoa; phylum Arthropoda; class Insecta; order Coleoptera; family Chrysomelidae; genus Crepidodera; species Crepidodera aurea. The sequence continues at coordinate 85,948 of CASGHU020000021.1, read as the reverse complement.
CGAACAGACACGAACAGACACGAACAGACACGAACAGACACGAACAGACACGAACAGACACGAACAGACACGAACAGACACGAACAGACACGAACAGACACGAACAGACACGAACAGACACGAACAGACACGAACAGACACGAACAGACACGAACAGACACGAACAGACACGAACAGACACGAACAGACACGAACAGACACGAACAGACACGAACAGACACGAACAGACACGAACAGACACGAACAGACACGAACAGACACGAACAGACACGAACAGACACGAACAGACACGAACAGACACGAACAGACACGAACAGACACGAACAGACACGAACAGACACGAACAGACACGAACAGACACGAACAGACACGAACAGACACGAACAGACACGAACAGACACGAACAGACACGAACAGACACGAACAGACACGAACAGACACGAACAGACACGAACAGACACGAACAGACACGAACAGACACGAACAGACACGAACAGACACGAACAGACACGAACAGACACGAACAGACACGAACAGACACGAACAGACACGAACAGACACGAACAGACACGAACAGACACGAACAGACACGAACAGACACGAACAGACACGAACAGACACGAACAGACACGAACAGACACGAACAGACACGAACAGACACGAACAGACACGAACAGACACGAACAGACACGAACAGACACGAACAGACACGAACAGACACGAACAGACACGAACAGACACGAACAGACACGAACAGACACGAACAGACACGAACAGACACGAACAGACACGAACAGACACGAACAGACACGAACAGACACGAACAGACACGAACAGACACGAACAGACACGAACAGACACGAACAGACACGAACAGACACGAACAGACACGAACAGACACGAACAGACACGAACAGACACGAACAGACACGAACAGACACGAACAGACACGAACAGACACGAACAGACACGAACAGACACGAACAGACACGAACAGACACGAACAGACACGAACAGACACGAACAGACACGAACAGACACGAACAGACACGAACAGACACGAACAGACACGAACAGACACGAACAGACACGAACAGACACGAACAGACACGAACAGACACGAACAGACACGAACAGACACGAACAGACACGAACAGACACGAACAGACACGAACAGACACGAACAGACACGAACAGACACGAACAGACACGAACAGACACGAACAGACACGAACAGACACGAACAGACACGAACAGACACGAACAGACACGAACAGACACGAACAGACACGAACAGACACGAACAGACACGAACAGACACGAACAGACACGAACAGACACGAACAGACACGAACAGACACGAACAGACACGAACAGACACGAACAGACACGAACAGACACGAACAGACACGAACAGACACGAACAGACACGAACAGACACGAACAGACACGAACAGACACGAACAGACACGAACAGACACGAACAGACACGAACAGACACGAACAGACACGAACAGACACGAACAGACACGAACAGACACGAACAGACACGAACAGACACGAACAGACACGAACAGACACGAACAGACACGAACAGACACGAACAGACACGAACAGACACGAACAGACACGAACAGACACGAACAGACACGAACAGACACGAACAGACACGAACAGACACGAACAGACACGAACAGACACGAACAGACACGAACAGACACGAACAGACACGAACAGACACGAACAGACACGAACAGACACGAACAGACACGAACAGACACGAACAGACACGAACAGACACGAACAGACACGAACAGACACGAACAGACACGAACAGACACGAACAGACACGAACAGACACGAACAGACACGAACAGACACGAACAGACACGAACAGACACGAACAGACACGAACAGACACGAACAGACACGAACAGACACGAACAGACACGAACAGACACGAACAGACACGAACAGACACGAACAGACACGAACAGACACGAACAGACACGAACAGACACGAACAGACACGAACAGACACGAACAGACACGAACAGACACGAACAGACACGAACAGACACGAACAGACACGAACAGACACGAACAGACACGAACAGACACGAACAGACACGAACAGACACGAACAGACACGAACAGACACGAACAGACACGAACAGACACGAACAGACACGAACAGACACGAACAGACACGAACAGACACGAACAGACACGAACAGACACGAACAGACACGAACAGACACGAACAGACACGAACAGACACGAACAGACACGAACAGACACGAACAGACACGAACAGACACGAACAGACACGAACAGACACGAACAGACACGAACAGACACGAACAGACACGAACAGACACGAACAGACACGAACAGACACGAACAGACACGAACAGACACGAACAGACACGAACAGACACGAACAGACACGAACAGACACGAACAGACACGAACAGACACGAACAGACACGAACAGACACGAACAGACACGAACAGACACGAACAGACACGAACAGACACGAACAGACACGAACAGACACGAACAGACACGAACAGACACGAACAGACACGAACAGACACGAACAGACACGAACAGACACGAACAGACACGAACAGACACGAACAGACACGAACAGACACGAACAGACACGAACAGACACGAACAGACACGAACAGACACGAACAGACACGAACAGACACGAACAGACACGAACAGACACGAACAGACACGAACAGACACGAACAGACACGAACAGACACGAACAGACACGAACAGACACGAACAGACACGAACAGACACGAACAGACACGAACAGACACGAACAGACACGAACAGACACGAACAGACACGAACAGACACGAACAGACACGAACAGACACGAACAGACACGAACAGACACGAACAGACACGAACAGACACGAACAGACACGAACAGACACGAACAGACACGAACAGACACGAACAGACACGAACAGACACGAACAGACACGAACAGACACGAACAGACACGAACAGACACGAACAGACACGAACAGACACGAACAGACACGAACAGACACGAACAGACACGAACAGACACGAACAGACACGAACAGACACGAACAGACACGAACAGACACGAACAGACACGAACAGACACGAACAGACACGAACAGACACGAACAGACACGAACAGACACGAACAGACACGAACAGACACGAACAGACACGAACAGACACGAACAGACACGAACAGACACGAACAGACACGAACAGACACGAACAGACACGAACAGACACGAACAGACACGAACAGACACGAACAGACACGAACAGACACGAACAGACACGAACAGACACGAACAGACACGAACAGACACGAACAGACACGAACAGACACGAACAGACACGAACAGACACGAACAGACACGAACAGACACGAACAGACACGAACAGACACGAACAGACACGAACAGACACGAACAGACACGAACAGACACGAACAGACACGAACAGACACGAACAGACACGAACAGACACGAACAGACACGAACAGACACGAACAGACACGAACAGACACGAACAGACACGAACAGACACGAACAGACACGAAGACACGAACAGACACGAACAGACACGAACAGACACGAACAGACACGAACAGACACGAACAGACACGAACAGACACGAACAGACACGAACAGACACGAACAGACACGAACAGACACGAACAGACACGAACAGACACGAACAGACACGAACAGACACGAACAGACACGAACAGACACGAACAGACACGAACAGACACGAACAGACACGAACAGACACGAACAGACACGAACAGACACGAACAGACACGAACAGACACGAACAGACACGAACAGACACGAACAGACACGAACAGACACGAACAGACACGAACAGACACGAACAGACACGAACAGACACGAACAGACACGAACAGACACGAACAGACACGAACAGACACGAACAGACACGAACAGACACGAACAGACACGAACAGACACGAACAGACACGAACAGACACGAACAGACACGAACAGACACGAACAGACACGAACAGACACGAACAGACACGAACAGACACGAACAGACACGAACAGACACGAACAGACACGAACAGACACGAACAGACACGAACAGACACGAACAGACACGAACAGACACGAACAGACACGAACAGACACGAACAGACACGAACAGACACGAACAGACACGAACAGACACGAACAGACACGAACAGACACGAACAGACACGAACAGACACGAACAGACACGAACAGACACGAACAGACACGAACAGACACGAACAGACACGAACAGACACGAACAGACACGAACAGACACGAACAGACACGAACAGACACGAACAGACACGAACAGACACGAACAGACACGAACAGACACGAACAGACACGAACAGACACGAACAGACACGAACAGACACGAACAGACACGAACAGACACGAACAGACACGAACAGACACGAACAGACACGAACAGACACGAACAGACACGAACAGACACGAACAGACACGAACAGACACGAACAGACACGAACAGACACGAACAGACACGAACAGACACGAACAGACACGAACAGACACGAACAGACACGAACAGACACGAACAGACACGAACAGACACGAACAGACACGAACAGACACGAACAGACACGAACAGACACGAACAGACACGAACAGACACGAACAGACACGAACAGACACGAACAGACACGAACAGACACGAACAGACACGAACAGACACGAACAGACACGAACAGACACGAACAGACACGAACAGACACGAACAGACACGAACAGACACGAACAGACACGAACAGACACGAACAGACACGAACAGACACGAACAGACACGAACAGACACGAACAGACACGAGCAGACACGAACAGACACGAACAGACACGAACAGACACGAACAGACACGAACAGACACGAACAGACACGAACAGACACGAACAGACACGAACAGACACGAACAGACACGAACAGACACGAACAGACACGAACAGACACGAACAGACACGAACAGACACGAACAGACACGAACAGACACGAACAGACACGAACAGACACGAACAGACACGAACAGACACGAACAGACACGAACAGACACGAACAGACACGAACAGACACGAACAGACACGAACAGACACGAACAGACACGAACAGACACGAACAGACACGAACAGACACGAACAGACACGAACAGACACGAACAGACACGAACAGACACGAACAGACACGAACAGACACGAACAGACACGAACAGACACGAACAGACACGAACAGACACGAACAGACACGAACAGACACGAACAGACACGAACAGACACGAACAGACACGAACAGACACGAACAGACACGAACAGACACGAACAGACACGAACAGACACGAACAGACACGAACAGACACGAACAGACACGAACAGACACGAACAGACACGAACAGACACGAACAGACACGAACAGACACGAACAGACACGAACAGACACGAACAGACACGAACAGACACGAACAGACACGAACAGACACGAACAGACACGAACAGACACGAACAGACACGAACAGACACGAACAGACACGAACAGACACGAACAGACACGAACAGACACGAACAGACACGAACAGACACGAACAGACACGAACAGACACGAACAGACACGAACAGACACGAACAGACACGAACAGACACGAACAGACACGAACAGACACGAACAGACACGAACAGACACGAACAGACACGAACAGACACGAACAGACACGAACAGACACGAACAGACACGAACAGACACGAACAGACACGAACAGACACGAACAGACACGAACAGACACGAACAGACACGAACAGACACGAACAGACACGAACAGACACGAACAGACACGAACAGACACGAACAGACACGAACAGACACGAACAGACACGAACAGACACGAACAGACACGAACAGACACGAACAGACACGAACAGACACGAACAGACACGAACAGACACGAACAGACACGAACAGACACGAACAGACACGAACAGACACGAACAGACACGAACAGACACGAACAGACACGAACAGACACGAACAGACACGAACAGACACGAACAGACACGAACAGACACGAACAGACACGAACAGACACGAACAGACACGAACAGACACGAACAGACACGAACAGACACGAACAGACACGAACAGACACGAACAGACACGAACAGACACGAACAGACACGAACAGACACGAACAGACACGAACAGACACGAACAGACACGAACAGACACGAACAGACACGAACAGACACGAACAGACACGAACAGACACGAACAGACACGAACAGACACGAACAGACACGAACAGACACGAACAGACACGAACAGACACGAACAGACACGAACAGACACGAACAGACACGAACAGACACGAACAGACACGAACAGACACGAACAGACACGAACAGACACGAACAGACACGAACAGACACGAACAGACACGAACAGACACGAACAGACACGAACAGACACGAACAGACACGAACAGACACGAAACAGACACGAACAGACACGAACAGACACGAACAGACACGAACAGACACGAACAGACACGAACAGACACGAACAGACACGAACAGACACGAACAGACACGAACAGACACGAACAGACACGAACAGACACGAACAGACACGAACAGACACGAACAGACACGAACAGACACGAACAGACACGAACAGACACGAACAGACACGAACAGACACGAAACAGACACGAACAGACACGAACAGTCACGAACAGACACGAACAGACACGAACAGACACGAACAGACACGAACAGACACGAACAGACACGAACAGACACGAAACAGACACGAACAGACACGAACAGACACGAACAGACACGAAACAGACACGAACAGACACGAACAGACACGAACATACACGAACAGACACGAACAGACACGAACAGACACGAACAGACACGAACAGACACGAACAGACACGAACAGACACGAACAGACACGAACAGACACGAACAGACACGAACAGACACGAACAGACACGAACAGACACGAACAGACACGAACAGACACGAACAGACACGAACAGACACGAACAGACACGAACAGACACGAACAGACACGAACAGACACGAACAGACACGAAACAGACACGAACAGACACGAACAGACACGAACAGACACGAACAGACACGAACAGACACGAACAGACACGAACAGACACGAACAGACACGAACAGACACGAACAGACACGAACAGACACGAACAGACACGAACAGACACGAACAGACACGAACAGACACGAACAGACACGAACAGACACGAACAGACACGAACAGACACGAACAGACACGAACAGACACGAACAGACACGAACAGACACGAACAGACACGAACAGACACGAACAGACACGAACAGACACGAACAGACACGAAACAGACACGAACAGACACGAACAGACACGAACAGACACGAACAGACACGAACAGACACGAACAGACACGAACAGACACGAACAGACACGAACAGACACGAACAGACACGAAACAGACACGAACAGACACGAACAGACACGAACAGACACGAACAGACACGAACAGACACGAACAGACACGAACAGACACGAACAGACACGAACAGACACGAAACAGACACGAACAGACACGAACAGACACGAACAGACACGAAACAGACACGAACAGACACGAACAGACACGAACATACACGAACAGACACGAACAGACACGAACAGACACGAACAGACACGAACAGACACGAACAGACACGAACAGACACGAACAGACACGAACAGACACGAACAGACACGAACAGACACGAACAGACACGAACAGACACGAACAGACACGAACAGACACGAACAGACACGAACAGACACGAAACAGACACGAACAGACACGAACAGACACGAACAGACACGAACAGACACGAACAGACACGAACAGACACGAACAGACACGAACAGACACGAACAGACACGAACAGACACGAACAGACACGAACAGACACGAACAGACACGAACAGACACGAACAGACACGAACAGACACGAACAGACACGAACAGACACGAACAGACACGAACAGACACGAACAGACACGAACAGACACGAACAGACACGAACAGACACGAACAGACACGAAACAGACACGGAACAGACACGAACAGACACGAACAGACACGAACAGACACGAACAGACACGAACAGACACGAACAGACACGAACAGACACGAAACAGACACGAACAGACACGAACAGACACGAACAGACACGAACAGACACGAACAGACACGAACAGACACGAACAGACACGAACAGACACGAACAGACACGAAACAGACACGAACAGACACGAACACGACAGACACGAACAGACACGAACAGACACGAACAGACACGAACAGACACGAACAGACACGAACAGACACGAACAGACACGAACAGACACGAACAGACACGAACAGACACGAACAGACACGAACAGACACGAACAGACACGAACAGACACGAACAGACACGAACAGACACGAAACAGACACGAACAGACACGAACAGACACGAACAGACACGAACAGACACGAACAGACACGAACAGACACGAACAGACACGAACAGACACGAACAGACACGAACAGACACGAACAGACACGAACAGACACGAACAGACACGAACAGACACGAACAGACACGAACAGACACGAACAGACACGAACAGACACGAACAGACACGAACAGACACGAAACAGACACGAACAGACACGAACAGACACGAACAGACACGAACAGACACGAACAGACACGAACAGACACGAAACAGACACGAACAGACACGAACAGACACGAACAGACACGAACAGACACGAACAGACACGAACAGACACGAACAGACACGAACAGACACGAACAGACACGAACAGACACGAAACAGACACGAACAGACACGAACAGACACGAACAGACACGAACAGACACGAACAGACACGAAACAGACACGAACAGACACGAACAGACACGAACAGACACGAACAGACACGAACAGACACGGACAGACACGAACAGACACGAACAGACACGAACAGACACGAAACAGACACGAACAGACACGAACAGACACGAACAGACACGAACAGACACGAACAGACACGAACAGACACGAACAGACACGAACAGACACGAACAGACACGAACAGACACGAACAGACACGAACAGACACGAACAGACACGAACAGACACGAACAGACACGAACAGACACGAAACAGACACGAACAGACACGAACAGACACGAACAGACACGAACAGACACGAACAGACACGAACAGACACGAACAGACACGAACAGACACGAACAGACACGAACAGACACGAACAGACACGAACAGACACGAACAGACACGAACAGACACGAACAGACACGAACAGACACAAACAGACACGAACAGACACGAACAGACACGAACAGACACGAACAGACACGAACAGACACGAACAGACACGAACAGACACGAACAGACACGAACAGACACGAACAGACACGAACAGACACGAACAGACACGAACAGACACGAACAGACCCGAACAGACACGAACAGACACGAACAGACACGAACAGACACGAACAGACACGAACAGACACGAACAGACACGAACAGACACGAAACAGACACGAACAGACACGAACAGACACGAACAGACACGAACAGACACGAACAGACACGAACAGACACGAACAGACACGAACAGACACGAACAGACACGAACAGACACGAACAGACACGAACAGACACGAACAGACACGAACAGACACGAACAGACACGAACAGACACGAACAGACACGAACAGACACGAACAGACACGAACAGACACGAACAGACACGAACAGACACGAACAGACACGAACAGACACGAACAGACACGAAACAGACACGAACAGACACGAACAGACACGAACAGACACGAACAGACACGAACAGACACGAACAGACACGAACAGACACGAACAGACACGAAACAGACACGAACAGACACGAACAGACACGAACAGACACGAACAGACACGAACAGACACGAACAGACACGAACAGACACGAACAGACACGAACAGACACGAACAGACACGAACAGACACGAACAGACACGAACAGACACGAACAGACACGAACAGACACGAACAGACACGAACAGACACGAACAGACACGAACAGACACGAACAGACACGAACAGACACGAAACAGACACGAACAGACACGAACAGACACGAACAGACGCGAACAGACACGAACAGACACGAACAGACACGAACAGACACGAACAGACACGAACAGACACGAACAGACACGAACAGACACGAACAGACACGAAACAGACACGAACAGACACGAACAGACACGAACAGACACGAACAGACACGAACAGACACGAACAGACACGAACAGACACGAACAGACACGAACAGACACGAACAGACACGAACAGACACGAACAGACACGAACAGACACGAACAGACACGAACAGACACGAACAGACACGAACAGACACGAACAGACACGAACAGACACGAACAGACACGAACAGACACGAACAGACACGAACAGACACGAAACAGACACGAACAGACACGAACAGACACGAACAGACACGAACAGACACGAACAGACACGAACAGACACGAACAGACACGAACAGACACGAACAGACACGAACAGACACGAACAGACACGAACAGACACGAAACAGACACGAACAGACACGAACAGACACGAACAGACACGAACAGACACGAACAGACACGAACAGACACGAACAGACACGAACAGACACGAACAGACACGAACAGACACGAACAGACACAAACAGACACGAACAGACACGAACAGACACGAACAGACACGAAACAGACACGAACAGACACGAACAGACACGAACAGACACGAACAGACACGAACAGACACGAACAGACACGAACAGACACGAACAGACACGAACAGACACGAACAGACACGAACAGACACGAACAGACACGAAACAGACACGAACAGACACGAACAGACACGAACAGACACGAACAGACACGAACAGACACGAACAGACACGAACAGACACGAACAGACACGAACAGACACGAACAGACACGAACAGACACGAACAGACACGAACAGACACGAACAGACACGAACAGACACGAACAGACACGAACAGACACGAAACAGACACGAACAGACACGAACAGACACGAACAGACACGAACAGACACGAACAGACACGAACAGACACGAACAGACACGAACAGACACGAACAGACACGAAACAGACACGAACAGACACGAACAGACACGAACAGACACGAACAGACACGAACAGACACGAACAGACACGAACAGACACGAAACAGACACGAACAGACACGAACAGACACGAACAGACACGAACAAATGAGATCAAGGAAGATAGAAAAGAAGTAAGATGTGAAGTAATGAGAATAAATGACAAATTTGAGAATCAGAGTCGTTACATAGAAAGAAACAGCGAAACAATTAAGAAAATAGAAGAAGAAATGGAACAAAATCAGCAGAAACGATTAGGAAATTGGAAGAGCAAATGAAATAACTAAGACAAGAACAGACTGAAGAAAGAATCAAACGGAATGTAAAAGAAAATACAAGTGGAGAAAGGATAATCATTAATCATATTAAAAAGCACAACGAAAATTGTCTGTTTGCTTTTCCCGCTTCTTTTTGAAAATATTAAAAATTGCTAGAGATTTTTTTATCGAAAGAATACCATTTTTTCAAGGTAAACAACTGTATATCTGAAATAATTTGTTAAAAAACACGATTCTAAGATTTTAAGAACCTCAGAAGTGACCTAACTGGATCATCCACCTCTCAAACTCTTGTATATTTATTTATAACGACTTACCTGCAGATCATTTTTAATAATAATAAATATATTTAAAAACAAAAATTTGCAGATGCTACTTGCAATAGTTCTTAAATGGCAAAAACATTATTTTACAATTAGATAAGATTACTCTAATAGTTTAGAAATTACCTGATGATAATTTTATCTTTCTAATTTACCCAAACATGTTGTTTATACCCTAAACAAAATTATTCACTAAATACAAGCATTTTCTTCAAAAATAAATCAAAATATTGAATAATAGATATAAAATCTGCCAGAGGATTTATTATATATTATATACTGTAGAAGTTAGCATTAAATATTGTATAAAGAGCCAAGAATACTTCTGCATAACTTCTCCACTCTCAGAAAAAATACTGATCAGTATTTACCTCATCCTTTACTAAAATGTATTTTAAGATAACAGAAAAAACATCAAGGTCATATATGCATTTCTAACAAAGTTTGATAAATTCATAGCATTAATTGGATTCTTTAATAAAACAGAAATGAACACTCACTGATAAGTAGTTGTTGTACTTCTTGTAACACGAACACTGTTTTCTGCTAATAATTAAAATATAAAAAAATGAAAATTGTATTTAATTACTCTTTCTCAGGGTTTTTTTAAATGGGCTCTATGTGAATACTTCTAGAATGATTTTATTTTGGTGTTTCGTAAAATTTTTATCGATATTCAAGATGCATGAAATAAAATTTTAACCATTGAATTTTTTTTTTTTTATTTTAATCTGTGTTCATCAAAAGAAAGCGAAAACATAATCTATCAATGACCTTATTATCTTTATAAATAATTATTATTACTATTCATTCATTCTATCATTCATACTTAAGGCTGCGACAATTCCGCCAGTTTTCATATAGCAAACTAAAACTTCAATACATTGTACATAGATGGCGAGAGGTGTACCATTAGCGCGATTTATAATTAGACCTTCCAGGAGCAACCGATGTTGCCAAATCGACGCAGACTTATTTAATTATTTTTGAAGAATAATGTGTATTTTGCGATATGCATTTTATATTGAATAATTGCACTGTAATATGAAAACTTAATCTGTAAAAAATTGTACCTAGTTGGTAAGTGTTAAATAGGTTAATTTGAAAAAAATAAAACAAATAACAAATTGTGCTATAAGAGCGACATCCTAGAGAACGTTTAAGGCATAGACCTGCTTCCTAGCCGACAACGGTAAATGTAATGTAAACACCCGATGAATAATATCGAGATTTAATAGTGATTTTGATATTGAACGAGAGAGATTGTGTTATATTTGGTTCTGGAATATAAGTAAATTTTTAATTCATTTTGGGTGTGTTTTATTTAGTCGTTTGCAAATGGTTATAAAAGAATGTTTCATTCCAGATTTTATGGTCGTAATAAAAATTTTAATCTTAAAGAACCAGGGGCAATTGAACTATTCTGCTAAACATTTGCTTTCTCCAAGTATTAGAAATAATCAATAATCTATTTTTGGTTTTTGGAATGAGTTCAAAGGTCACTCCTTTGAATGGGGTGAAAATTTTTACTTTTATATAAAACCGAGCGAAATCGATTATTTTATAATTTGAATAATTTCTCGATTTATTTTGATAATAATTATTTGAAATGTATGCTTAATTGAGTAATAGGTAGTAGGTATATCGGTATATTATTATCTCTTTTAAATGCATATTGTTATAAAAATACACTCTGACAAGTACTGTTTTGATATATTAGACTGCGAAATTTAATAATCGATTCTAATGCGCATTCAAAATAAGCAAGCAGACAAACCAAATGTCAATTTGTTGAAGCACGAGATGAAGCTTTCTGGAAGGACAAGATGCTACCAAAATTAGTGTCGTTTTATAATGATTTTGTTCTTCCTGAAATAATTTACAGGAACATTCCAAAAGGTTTAACCCTTAAGTAGCATAACTATGTGTTACAAAAAATTGAGATTTGTGAAATTATGTTTGAAGTTTTTTTTTGTAATATTGTATCCATGTATCTCATTTTTTAATAAAATACTTTTAAATATTTTATACCTATTTATTACCTTCCCCTTCCTAACGTGTCCTTAATATCAATAATTACAATTGAAGAGCTTATTGTATTAATCTGATAAGCCTCATTATTGTAGACAAGAGAGATGTCGCATTTATTGGTAATTATAAAGAATCAAACTTAAAATTAACCTTTGCACAGAAAAATCAACTTGAACGTGAGTGCACAGGCATCACTACTTAATATTAGTTAAGATGGTATGCATTCAGTCATTTTTGTAATGAATTTAATATGTTGTCAATCTTCTAATTAGCCTTCCCTGCAGCACAGTTTCCAACTTAGAAACAAAATTACAATTGCCTAAAAATCTTATTTTGTCACACTATACTAATATCTTTGTAACCTGTGTAAAAATATAGATAACGGCAACGTCGTATCATAAAATACAATTATTTGTAAACATCGTTTCGTATTGCGTGTTGAAATGTTTTGACACATGCCGTTGGCATTTCTGATTGGTCAACCATTAATAATTTATGCATAGACTTAGCTTCTATCGAGATTCCAAGACATATGCCAACGCATCTTTGCATGTCGCATCAGTGGTGAACACCCTGTACTAAAATGACAAGGTAATTAACGCGTCAATTTTAAAAATTGTGTCAAAATTTGCAAAACGACATCATGCGTTTTGAGTTACTTATCCCACGCGCAGTCATTATATTTTGTGAAAGTTTTTAAAAAATGATAGAGAATTGATTGAATATAATTTTTTCATCAATCCTTGCAATTAAAAGTTTTTTATGATAATGTGAAATTATGTTTAGTTATTAAAGAGTATGTTTATATTCAATTCATGCTTACAACATTGCTGCTTATATTTATAGCTCAATTTACTCATAATTTTGCTTTATTATTCTGAAACGCATGATGTAGTAAAACCACCAAAACGGCCGCCATTTTTAGTCCATTGGCGGGAATGTCGCAGCCTTTAACAGATTCCCTTCATTTCTCTTTATATATAAACAAGGTTCATTCTCAGATTTTTTATACCCAATACTTGACAAAACTTCATCGACTTTTTCATTCCATGCTCGGCTAGATTGCTTTAACCCATATACAGCCTTTTTTAATTTATAACCTTTATTCTCATTATCTTTTAAGACAAAACCCTCTGGCTGTTGCATGAAGACATTTTCTTTTAACACCCCATTTAAAAAAACTGTCTTAACATCTAAATGTAAAATTCTCAAGTCTAACTTAACATTTGTAACAACACACTTCTCTTTTGTTTACTTGATTTGACGTTCTGTCATTTGACTGTCTGTCACTTGACTGTCTTGTAGCGCCATCTCTGTTCCATCTTCCTGAACCTCTACTTGCAAAAGCGCTCCCTGCTTGACTCGCTGCTCCACCTATTTGCATATCAAGTAACCTTGATTTGATGGAATCTGCACTTATGTCAATTCCTGCGTGCTCGATTGCAATTGAGACGAGCACAACTTTGAAGCGACACCACCGGTATTAATTTGAACCTTCACGAAAAGCATAATTTTGTTTGTTTACCTGCAAGTCGAACGTGTGTTTTAATTTTGTGCTTCGTGTATTTTGCTGTTATTTGTTAGTTAAACGTTAAAAATGCCCAATAAAAATAATACAAACTATTGCATTTATGGGTATACCTCTAGGAAATCTAAAAATCCGGAATTACACTTCCATTATGATCCACCCAAGAAGCAACAAAAAAGGTGTCATCGAGGAAGTTGATCGTCGTAAATTCCGGGAAAAGTGTAATCAATTTTAAATCTGAAGATTATATTACAAAATCAGGTAAGATAAAGATTAGCCTTTCTGAGATTATTTCTTGATTACTACTGAAATGTTTTTAGGAATTATTTCAAACAAAATAGCCCCCAAGTAGTGCAAAAAGTGTGTGCCATCACATCATTTGACCAGTAAGCCACTTGATGTTAAAACCATTAAATGTGCAAGGAATGATGGTTAGTTAGAAGACAGCAAAGTGTTACCTATAAACTAAGTAAACTTGGCCTTACAAACTGTGTACAGTTGTACTTTTATATATGTAAACTTAAAATCTAATTAGGTGTGCACATCATTGCTGATATTTCAACTTATCATTTTTCTAAAGGTAATATTCAGTAAAATAAAACCTTTCACATCATAATTTTAAAAATACCATTATTATGTTCCCCTCTTGTACAACACCTGTTTTCAATAATTATACAGTTACAATTAGTAATGAATTATTATAATAAAATGTTAAATACTACTAAAATTGAATAATTCAAAGTTAGCTTTGAACTTATGTTTAAATAAAGGATTAAAAAATATACATTTTGTGTTTATTTTGAAAAAAACAAAGTAGATAAACAAAACAAAAAGTTTTGCAACAGATACATTTGATGGCCTAT
This sequence comes from Crepidodera aurea, assembly GCA_949320105.2. Lineage (NCBI taxonomy): Eukaryota > Metazoa > Arthropoda > Insecta > Coleoptera > Chrysomelidae > Crepidodera > Crepidodera aurea. The sequence goes on along the minus strand of CASGHU020000021.1, from coordinate 69,530 downwards.
GAAGTGTTTTCAGCCAAGAAAAAATTTTCTTAATTTTTTATATTTTAATTTGATATTGATTTAAAAAAATAATTTTGAAACAACGAATAGGATATATTTTACCATAAATCAATCAAAAGTAGGTTCTTAGAAATCATTTTTTATTTAAATCACTTTTACAATTACAATTATTATCATGAAAAAATTGAAATAAAATTTATCAGCAGAAAACTGTTGTATGTTACTTTGGCAAGCTCCCTTCCAATATCATTCTATATTAGTAGAGGTGAAGATGATAATACCTCTAGGCTATATTCATCCTGAAACACAAAAAAAGCACACAGAAACAAGTAAACAATAAATTTCTGAAAAACGTAAGATATGCTAAATAAATATCCTCAATTTTAGAATAACGACACAAAAAACAGGTTCAATTGACAATCACACACACACACACACACACTAAATGATTAATATGTTTATTATTCTTTAAAATTTGTTGAAAAATGGAGATGTTCTATTCCAGCTATAACGGGTAAAAATATTTCCACGAACAAAAATTCCATTCTCGAGAGGCTGTTCAAAAAATCTTCAATTTTTATGCATATTCGAAGGAAGTCGTCAGTGTGAAAATTTAGTGATTAGTAATATGGAGAATGTGCAATTCAACTATAACAGTTTTTTGTGATTTTTATTCGTGCATTCAAAATAGTGTCTGCATAGTTGGGAATCACAGACATTTGCAGAAATTAATATTTACAGTATGTCTCACATATTAACCCGTCCATGGACTCTTGATGTAGGTTTGTTACACATTTTATTTGCTATTATGTCTTTTGTCCATTGATAAAAAACAATGCAGTTTTTTCATAGTGTATTGTTTTTGTTTTAGTGAATAACTGTAATTAGGTACTTTTAAATAAAGAAATAATTATTAATTGTTCAATTTATTTTCTTACAAAAATGATTTTATAATATTTAATGATTTACAATAAAGTTAACATTAAAGAAATGAGTTTACGATTAATACATGCAAGTATATTAGAACTAAGAATCTGAAATAAATTTATGATTAATAAATGCAAGTACTAGCACTTATTTATTTATTTATCGTATCACTGCATATGTCATAAAATACATAAAAGATATATTTAGTTGGCAGATCTTGAGACTTGGTTCAAGATTTCTTGTCGATAGGTCTTGAGTAGGACCGGTTGGGTTAAATGTCGCGTCAGGCATCATGTGCTTTAGCCGGGAGATCAAAAGATTGTATACTATTGTACTAGTCAACCCCTTGTCCTTTCGGCGTTCTTCTTTAACACTTAGTTTTCCGAGAGTACATATTTTGGAATGAACGTATTGTAGATTAGTAGCCCAATTCGGTACATACCCAAGTTCTACAATTCTCATACCTGTTATCGGGTTCTCAGGTTTCGGTACTCTCTCATATTCTAGCTCATGTTTGTTTATGCTAGAAAATTAATGAAATATTAAATTATACAGGGTGTATCATAAGGAATGGTCAATATTTTAATCATAGGTTCAGGACCTCGAAATATTAATATTTTACTAAATAACTCTGGGTCAAATGTTATCTACTACTAAGGGTGTTGAAGATAAAATGTATTTTTCGTTTTTTTGCAATAATTTCTTTATTATTTAAATTTGGTATGGTTATATTTTTAAGAAATTATTGCAAAAAAACGAAAAATACATTTTATCTTCAACACCCTGTATCCAGGCCCGGATTCAGAGCCGTGATTTGGGGAGGGGGGTTCCTTCCGGGGGGTCCAGAAAATTTTTGAAATAATGTATTTATTACCTTTTAGTTATTTATTTGTATATGTGATTTTTTGCGTTTGACGCCCCCCCCCTTGTATCCGGGCCTGCCTGGATCTTAGTAGTAGATAACATTTGACCCAGAGTTATTTAGTAAAATATTAATATTTCGAGGTCCTGAACCAATTATTAAAATATTGACCATTCCTTATGATACACCATGTAGATAGCCAGCTGGCCAAGAATTTTCATTATGGTTTATAAGTCTAAAGATAGATATAATGTACCCATGCATTAAAAATATTAATTCACCTAATTAGAAAGCCTTGGTCAATACCGAGCCGACCCGACCCGACCCGACCCGATTACAAGAATTTTACACTCGTCACAAAACATTACAATTATTACAAGCTTAAAACTATAATTTACAATAACAATAACAGACAGACACCCACACAACAAAGGATATTCCCAGAATATCCTCACAAGATTCCTATGTTCTTTTTGCAGAATATTCCTAAGCAAATATTCTGAGAACGATCATAGAATGTATTGGATATATTAAAATATTTAGCATATCTATAAAAAATATCTTCAGTTAGTAAAAAAGTTCAATATTGTTTCAGAAATTACTCACCTTGCATCATCTTTGGGAAACCTAAAAAAACTTAATTGGGGATTTTCCCTCGAATTGCTTCGACATACTACACAAATTGTACATGGTTTTCTAAGCAAAACATCACCAACAACTGGAGATATTTCGCTTTTACTATTTCGCACAAATAATAAATTGAGCAACACAATTAAAAATGTTTTCAAATTGCAATGTTGCCAATGTGAATTGTTAAATTATCATAATTCGAGATGCTATTGTAGAATTGTCACAAAAATGATCATTTTTCAATGAAATAAGTGGAACATACATAGGGATTGACGCCTCATTGATAAAATATCCTAAAACCAGAATTTGATGAAATAAGAGACTACTTTATGAAATGTTTATAACACTTCTAATATATTACACAGTAGATTGGATGAAACTTTTTAAATCCCGCAACTATGGAAGAGTGCCGGTCGTTCTTAAACTCGTCGTTTGCGCATTAGCCAGGAGTCGCAACTCCTGGCTAATGCGCGTTGAAAACTTACAACCAGAAATTGGCCGAAGTGGAATTACTGTATCTACTGTGACGTAACAATCTAAACGCTTTGTTATTGAATTTATATTATCAGTTTCAATGTTGTCAAAGTTATCATATTTTTTTCCGTCATTACCAAAATCCTAAATCTATTTAAAAATTATCTTGGAAAATAAGATATTTTGTTTCGCTAAAATAATTGTACATATACGTTAACACTAATTTTCGAAACTAATAACACAACAAATTATATTGCTAGATAAATATTGACAAAGATACTTTACCATGACTTAAGTTTCAACCATTTCTGCGAAAAAATGATAGAAGCGGCAACGATGCGCTATCAAACATTGTTATTTATGAATAGAACGTAACCATTAGAATGGTACTGTTGTATTTGTCTCGGCCATTTTCAGTACATTGGTGTTTGTTTACTAATGTGTTTGTGATATCCTGCTAGATTAAAATTTTCTTTTTCATATTGATTTATTGGTTTAAATTGATTGAATAGACAAATATGGTTCAACAATGTGTGGTATGCCGCAAAGTGGATTATTTAAATCCCGATTTATCATTTCATCGGTAAGTTACTTTTAAGGTTATAAACATAGTTCATGGGCGTAGAATTTAGTATTTTATTGACTGTATAAATTCTTTAATAATGCATAAAAGATTGTTTTAACTTATTGCAACGACTTATAATTATGTAAGTTTCATATATTGTGTTAAAAATTAAATCACATTTGGTTTTTCTGCCAAACAAGTATTATTTAGTTAATATTAATTTGTCATTTAAACAATTATACGAAGACATGACTTTTAGATTTCCTAAAAATGTTGAAAGGAGAAATATTTGGTACTCCTTGTTAGGATTTGATGAAGTGAAGGTCATACCTAAAAAGGCTTGTATTTGTTCAAGTCATTTCCGTCCTGTCAGGAAAATGTAAGTATTTTTTAACATTCATTAAATTAATTTTGGCTGCAGTAGCCAAATCATATTTTGATGCTTATAAGCATTTTTCAAGTTTCAATCTCAATACAACTTTTATATAATTTCACAAATAATTAATTTTATCATTAACAGATTAGAACTACCATTTGAAGGAATTATGCCGATATCTTCTGGTATACCAGAACGACCAGTTCCTGTAGGAGAAAAAGATTCTTCTACAACATTGACGGCTTCTGAAACTGAGAACTATGTTATATCATAACAGCATGTTTCAGACATTGCAGGTCCATCATCAGGCTTCAAGGGAAAACTTGCTCTTATTGTAACTCCAGAGAGAAGGTAATTTTTTTGGAAAAATTATTTCCAAAGGTTCCAAGGTTTTGGCAATTTCAAATATGTAAATAAAATATATGATTTGTAGCTAAATCAAGAAAATAGACATTTTTCATGGTCTTGTATTTTTTTTCAGAAAAAGAAATTATCCTGGTGACTGGACTAGCGATGATTTCTCTTCTCCAAAAAGAAAGTATGTTTTTAAAACCATAAAACGTACAATAGGAACCCAAAGAAGAAAAATTAAAACTCTTTCAAGTCGAAAGACTTAAAGCCAAAATTACTAATATGGGATCTCTGATTGACCTTCTTAAAAAGAAAGATCTGATATCTGAGGCCTCAGAAAATGCAGTCAAGGTAGGTATTAGTTTTGACGAATACTTATTGGTAGTAAATAACTTGGAACATTAACAATGATAACACACACACACACAGACAGACAGACAGACAGACAGACAGACAGACAGACAGACAGACAGACAGACAGACAGACAGACAGACAGACAGACACGAACAGACACGAACAGACACGAACAGACACGAACAGACACGAACAGACACGAACAGACACGAACAGACACGAACAGACACGAACAGACACGAACAGACACGAACAGACACGAACAGACACGAACAGACACGAACAGACACGAACAGACACGAACAGACACGAACAGACACGAACAGACACGAACAGACACGAACAGACACGAACAGACACGAACAGACACGAACAGACACGAACAGACACGAACAGACACGAACAGACACGAACAGACACGAACAGACACGAACAGACACGAACAGACACGAACAGACACGAGCAGACACGAACAGACACGAACAGACACGAACAGACACGAACAGACACGAACAGACACGAACAGACACGAACAGACACGAACAGACACGAACAGACACGAACAGACACGAACAGACACGAACAGACACGAACAGACACGAACAGACCCGAACAGACCCGAACCGACCCGAACCGACCCGAACCGACCCGAACCGACCCGAACCGACCCGAACCGACCCGAACCGACCCGAACCGACCCGAACCGACCCGAACAGACCCGAACAGACCCGAACAGACCCGAACAGACCCGAACAGACCCGAACAGACACGAACAGACACGAACAGACACGAACAGACACGAACAGACACGAACAGACACGAACAGACACGAACAGACACGTACAGACACGAACAGACACGAACAGACACGAACAGACACGAACAGACACGAACAGACACGAACAGACACGAACCGACCCGAACCGACCCGAACCGACCCGAACCGACCCGAACCGACCCGAACCGACCCGACCCGAACCGACCCGAACCGACCCGAACCGACCCGAACAGACCCGAACAGACCCGAACAGGCCCGAACAGACCCGAACAGACCCGAACCGACCCGAACCGACCCGAACCGACCCGAACAGACCCGAACCGACCCGAACCGACCCGAACCGACCCGAACCGACCCGAACAGACCCGAACAGACCCGAACCGACCCGAACAGACCCGAACAGACCCGAACCGACCCGAACCGACCCGAACCGAACCGAACCGACCTGAACCGACCAGAACCGACCCGACCCGACCCGAACCGACCCGACCCGACCCGATTACAAGAATTTTACACTCGCCACAAAACATTACAATTATTACAAGCTTAAAACTATAATTTACAATAACAATAACAGACAGACACCCACACAACAAAGGATATTCCCAGAATATCCTCACAAGATTCCTATGTTCTTTTTGCAGAATATTCCTAAGCAAATATTCTGAGAACGATCATAGAATGTATTGGATATATTAAAATATTTAGCATATCTATCAAAAATATCTTCAGTTAGTAAAGAAGTTCAATATTGTTTCAGAAATTACTCACCTTGCATCATCTTTGGGAAACCTAAAAAAACTTAATTGGGGATTTTCCCTCGAATTGCTTCGACATACTACACAAATTGTACATGGTTTTTTCTAAGCACAACATCACCAACAACTGGAGATATTTCGCTTTTACTATTTCGCACAAATAATAAATTGAGCAACACAATTAAAAATGTTTTCAAATTGCAATGTTGCCAATGTGAATTGTTAAATTATCATAATTCGAGATGCTATTGTAGAATTGTCACAAAAATGATCATTTTTCAATGAAATAAGTGGAACATACATAGGGATTGACGCCTCATTGATAAAATATCCTAAAACCAGAATTTGATGAAATAAGAGACTACTTTATGAAATGTTTATAACACTTCTAATATATTACACAGTAGATTGGATGAAACTTTTTAAATCCCGCAACTATGGAAGAGTGCCGGTCGTTCTTAAACTCGTCGTTTGCGCATTAGCCAGGAGTCGCAACTCCTGGCTAATGCGCGTTGAAAACTTACAACCAGAAATTGGCCGAAGTGGAATTACTGTATCTACTGTGACGTAACAATCTAAACGCTTTGTTATTGAATTTATATTATCAGTTTCAATGTTGTCAAAGTTATCATATTTTTTTCCGTCATTACCAAAATCCTAAATCTATTTAAAAATTATCTTGGAAAATAGACAGACAGACAGACCCGAACAGACACGAACAGACACGAACAGACACGAACAGACACGAACAGACACGAACAGACACGAACAGACACGAACAGACACGAACAGACACGAACAGACACGAACAGACACGAACAGACACGAACGGACACGAACGGACACGAACGGACACGAACGGACACGAACGGACACGAACGGACACGAACAGACACGAACAGACACGAACAGACACGAACGGACACGAACGGACCTGAACGGACACGAACAGACACGAACGGACACGAACGGACACGAACGGACACGAACGGACACGAACAGACACGAACAGACACGAACAGACACGAACAGACACGAACAGACACGAACAGACACGAACAGACACGAACAGACACGAACAGACACGAACAGACACGAACAGACACGAACAGACACGAACAGACACGAACAGACACGAACAGACACGAACAGACACGAACAGACACGAACAGACACGAACAGACACGAACAGACACGAACACACACGAACAGACACGAACAGACACGAACAGACACGAGCAGACACGAACAGACACGAACAGACACGAACAGACACGAACAGACACGAACAGACACGAACAGACACGAACAGACACGAACAGACACGAACAGACACGAACAGACACGAACAGACACGAACAGACACGAACAGACACGAACAGACACGAACAGACACGAACAGACACGAACAGACACGAACAGACACGAACAGACACGAACAGACACGAACAGACACGAACAGACACGAACAGACACGAACGGACACGAACGGACACGAACGGACACGAACGGACACGAACGGACACGAACGGACACGAACGGACACGAACGGACACGAACGGACACGAACAGACACGAACAGACCCGAACGGACACGAACGGACACGAACGGACACGAACGGACACGAACAGACACGAACAGACACGAACAGACACGAACAGACACGAACAGACCCGAACAGACACGAACAGACACGAACAGACACGAACAGACACGAACAGACACGAACAGACACGAACAGACACGAACAGACACGAACAGACACGAACAGACACGAACAGACACGAACAGACACGAACAGACACGAACAGACACGAACAGACACGAACAGACACGAACAGACACGAACAGACACGAACAGACACGAACAGACACGAACAGACACGAACAGACACGAACAGACACGAACAGACACGAACAGACACGAACAGACACGAACAGACACGAACAGACACGAACAGACACGAACAGACACGAACAGACACGAACAGACACGAACAGACACGAACAGACACGAACAGACACGAACAGACACGAACAGACACGAACAGACACGAACAGACACGAACAGACACGAACAGATACGAACAGACACGAACAGACACGAACAGACACGAACAGACACGAACAGACACGAACAGACACGAACAGACACGAACAGACACGAACAGACACGAACAGACACGAACAGACACGAACAGACACGAACAGACACGAACAGACACGAACAGACACGAACAGACACGAACAGACACGAACAGACACGAACAGACACGATCAGACACGATCAGACACGAACAGACACGAACAGACACGAACAGACACGAACAGACACGAACAGACACGAACAGACACGAACAGACACGAACAGACACGAACAGACACGAACAGACACGAACAGACACGAACAGACACGAACAGACACGAACAGACACGAACAGACACGAACAGACACGAACAGACACGAACAGACACGAACAGACACGAACAGACACGAACAGACACGAACAGACACGAACAGACCCGAACCGACCCGAACAGACCCGAACAGACCCGAACCGACCCGAACCGACCCGAACCGACCCGAACCGACCCGAACCGACCCGAACCGACCCGAACCGACCCGAACAGACCCGAACAGACCCGAACAGACCCGAACAGACCCGAACCGACCCGAACCGACCCGAACCGACCCGAACCGACCCGAACCGACCCGAACCGACCCGAACCGACCCGAACCGACCCGAACCGACCCGAACCGACCCGAACCGACCCGAAAAGACCCGAACAGACCCGAACAGAGCCGAACAGACCCGAACCGACCCGAACCGACCCGAACCGACCCGAACCGACCCGAACCGACCCGAACAGACCCGAACAGACCCGAACAGACCCGAACCGACCCGAACCGACCCGAACCGACCCGAACCGACCCGAACCGACCCGAACCGACCCGACCCGACCCGACCCGACCCGACCCGACCCGAACCGACCCGAACCGACCCGAACCGACCCGAACCCACCCGAACCGACCCGAACCGACCCGACCCGACCCGATTACAAGAATTTTACACTCGCCACAAAACATTACAATTATTACAAGCTTAAAACTATAATTTACAATAACAATAACAGACAGACACCCACACAACAAAGGATATTCCCAGAATATCCTCACAAGATTCCTATGTTCTTTTTGCAGAATATTCCTAAGCAAATATTCTGAGAACGATCATAGAATGTATTGGATATATTAAAATATTTAGCATATCTATAAAAAATATCTTCAGTTAGTAAAGAAGTTCAATATTGTTTCAGAAATTACTCACCTTGCATCATCTTTGGGAAACCTAAAAAAACTTAATTGGGGATTTTCCCTCGAATTGCTTCGACATACTACACAAATTGTACATGGTTTTCTAAGCACAACATCACCAACAACTGGAGATATTTCGCTTTTACTATTTCGCACAAATAATAAATTGAGCAACACAATTAAAAATGTTTTCAAATTGCAATGTTGCCAATGTGAATTGTTAAATTATCATAATTCGAGATGCTATTGTAGAATTGTCACAAAAATGATCATTTTTCAATGAAATAAGTGGAACATACATAGGGATTGACGCCTCATTGATAAAATATCCTAAAACCAGAATTTGATGAAATAAGAGACTACTTTATGAAATGTTTATAACACTTCTAATATATTACACAGTAGATTGGATGAAACTTTTTAAATCCCGCAACTATGGAAGAGTGCCGGTCGTTCTTAAACTCGTCGTTTGCGCATTAGCCAGGAGTCGCAACTCCTGGCTAATGCGCGTTGAAAACTTACACCAGAAATTGGCCGAAGTGGAATTACTGTATCTACTGTGACGTAACAATCTAAACGCTTTGTTATTGAATTTATATTATCAGTTTCAATGTTGTCAAAGTTATCATATTTTTTTCCGTCATTACCAAAATCCTAAATCTATTTAAAAATTATCTTGGAAAATAGACAGACAGACAGACAGACAGACACGAACAGACACGAACAGACACGAACAGACACGAACAGACACGAACAGACACGAACAGACACGAACAGACACGAACAGACACGAACAGACACGAACAGACACGAACAGACACGAACAGACACGAACAGACACGAACAGACACGAACAGACACGAACAGACACGAACAGACACGAACAGACACGAACAGACACGAACAGACACGAACAGACACGAACAGACACGAACAGACCCGAACAGACAGACAGACAGACAGACCCGAACAGACACGAACAGACACGAACAGACACGAACAGACACGAACAGACACGAACAGACACGAACAGACACGAACAGACACGAACAGACACGAACAGACACGAACAGACACGAACAGACACGAACAGACACGAACAGACACGAACAGACACGAACAGACACGAACGGACACGAACAGACACGAACAGACACGAACAGACACGAACAGACACGAACAGACACGAACAGACACGAACAGACCCGAACAGACACGAACAGACACGAACAGACACGAACAGACACGAACAGACCCGAACAGACCCGAACAGACCCGAACAGACCCGAACAGACCCGAATAGACCCGAACAGACCCGAACAGACCCGAACAGACCCGAACAGACCCGAACAGACCCGAACAGACCCGAACAGACCCGAACAGACAGACAGACAGACCCGAACAGACCCGAACAAACCCGAACAGACCCGAACAGACCCGAACAGACCCGAACAGACCCGAACAGACCCGAACAGACCCGAACAGACCCGAACGACCCGAACAGACCCGAACAGACCCGAACAGACCCGAACAGACCCGAACAGACCCGAACAGACCCGAACAGACCCGAACAGACCCGAACAGACCCGAACAGACCCGAACCGACCCGAACCGACCCGAACCGACCCGAACCGACCCGAACCGACCCGAACCGACCCGAACCGACCCGAACCGACCCGAACCGACCCGAACCGACCCGAACCGACCGAACCGACCCGAACCGACCCGAACCGACCTGAACCGACCCGAACCGACCCGAACCGACCCGAACCGACCCGAACCGACCCGAACCGACCCGAACCGACCCGAACCGAACCGAACCGAACCGACCCGAACCGACCCGAACCGACCCGAACCGACCCGAACCGACCCGAACCGACCCGAACCGAACCGAACCGACCCGAACCGACCCGAACCGACCCGAACCGACCCGAACCGACCCGAACCGACCCGAACCGACCCGAACCGACCCGACCCGACCCGACCCGACCCGACCCGACCCGACCCGACCCGAACCGACCCGAACCGACCCGAACCGACCCGAACCGACCCGACCCGACCCGATTACAAGAATTTTACACTCGCCACAAAACATTACAATTATTACAAGCTTAAAACTATAATTTACAATAACAATAACAGACAGACACCCACACAACAAAGGATATTCCCAGAATATCCTCACAAGATTCCTATGTTCTTTTTGCAGAATATTCCTAAGCAAATATTCTGAGAACGATCATAGAATGTATTGGATATATTAAAATATTTAGCATATCTATAAAAAATATCTTCAGTTAGTAAAGAAGTTCAATATTGTTTCAGAAATTACTCACCTTGCATCATCTTTGGGAAACCTAAAAAAACTTAATTGGGGATTTTCCCTCGAATTGCTTCGACATACTACACAAATTGTACATGGTTTTCTAAGCACAACATCACCAACAACTGGAGATATTTCGCTTTTACTATTTCGCACAAATAATAAATTGAGCAACACAATTAAAAATGTTTTCAAATTGCAATGTTGCCAATGTGAATTGTTAAATTATCATAATTCGAGATGCTATTGTAGAATTGTCACAAAAATGATCATTTTTCAATGAAATAAGTGGAACATACATAGGGATTGACGCCTCATTGATAAAATATCCTAAAACCAGAATTTGATGAAATAAGAGACTACTTTATGAAATGTTTATAACACTTCTAATATATTACACAGTAGATTGGATGAAACTTTTTAAATCCCGCAACTATGGAAGAGTGCCGGTCGTTCTTAAACTCGTCGTTTGCGCATTAGCCAGGAGTCGCAACTCCTGGCTAATGCGCGTTGAAAACTTACAACCAGAAATTGGCCGAAGTGGAATTACTGTATCTACTGTGACGTAACAATCTAAACGCTTTGTTATTGAATTTATATTATCAGTTTCAATGTTGTCAAAGTTATCATATTTTTTTCCGTCATTACCAAAATCCTAAATCTATTTAAAAATTATCTTGGAAAATAGACAGACAGACAGACAGACAGACAGACAGACACGAACAGACACGAACAGACACGAACAGACACGAACAGACACGAACAGACACGAACAGACACGAACAGACACGAACAGACACGAACAGACACGAACAGACACGAACAGACACGAACAGACACGAACAGACACGAACAGACGCGAACAGACGCGAACAGACACGAACAGACACGAACAGACGCGAACAGACGCGAACAGACACGAACAGACACGAACAGACACGAACAGACACGAACAGACACGAACAGACACGAACAGACACGAACAGACACGAACAGACACGAACAGACACGAACAGACACGAACAGACACGAACAGACACGAACAGACACGAACAGACACGAACAGACACGAACAGACACGAACAGACACGAACAGACACGAACAGACACGAACAGACACGAACAGACACGAACAGACACGAACAGACACGAACAGACGCGAACAGACGCGAACAGACACGAACAGACACGAACAGACGCGAACAGACGCGAACAGACACGAACAGACACGAACAGACACGAACAGACACGAACAGACACGAACAGACACGAACAGACACGAACAGACACGAACAGACACGAACAGACACGAACAGACACGAACAGACACGAACAGACACGAACAGACACGAACAGACACGAACAGACACGAACAGACACGAACAGACCCGAACAGACCCGAACAGACCCGAACAGACCCGAACAGACCCGAACAGACCCGAACAGACCCGAACAGACCCGAACAGACAGACAGACAGACCCGAACAGACCCGAACAGACCCGAACAGACCCGAACCGACCCGAACCGACCCCAACCGACCCGAACCGACCCGAACCGACCCGAACCGACCCGAACCGACCCGAACCGACCCGAACCGACCCGAACCGACCCGAACCGACCCGAACCGACCCGAACCGACCCGAACCGACCCGAACCGACCCGAAACGACCCGAACCGACCCGAACCGTCCCGAACCGACCCGAACCGACCCGAACCGACCCGAACCGACCCGAACCGACCCGAACCGACCCGAACCGACACGAACCGACCCGAACCGACCCGAACCGACCCGAACAGACCCGAACAGACCCGAACAGACCCGAACAGACCCGAACAGACCCGAACAGACACGAACAGACACGAACAGACACGAACAGACACGAACAGACACGAACAGACACGAACAGACACGAACAGACACGAACAGACACGAACAGACACGAACAGACACGAACAGACACGAACAGACACGAACAGACACGAACAGACACGAACAGACACGAACAGACACGAACAGACACGAACAGACACGAACAGACACGAACAGACACGAACAGACAGGAACAGACACGAACAGACACGAACAGACACGAACAGACACGAACAGACCCGAACAGACCCGAACAGACCCGAACAGACCCGAACAGACCCGAACAGACCCGAACAGACCCGAACAGACCCGAACCGACCCGAACCGACCCGAACAGACACGAACAGACACGAACAGACACGAACAGACACGAACAGACACGAACAGACCCGAACAGACCCGAACAGACCCGAACAGACCCGAACAGGCCCGAACAGACCCGAACAGACCCGAACAGACCCGAACAGACCCGAACAGACCCGAACAGACAGACAGACAGACCCGAACAGACCCGAACAGACCCGAACAGACCCGAACAGACCCGAACAGACCCGAACAGACCCGAACCGACCCGAACCGACCCGAACCGACCCGAACCGACCCGAACCGACCCGAACCGACCCGAACCGACCCGAACCGTCCCGAACCGACCCGAACCGACCCGAACCGACCCGAACCGACCCGAACAGACCCGAACAGACCCGAACAGACCCGAACAGACCCGAACAGACCCGAACAGACCCGAACAGACCCGAACAGACCCGAACAGACCCGAACAGACCCGAACAGACCCGAACAGAGCCGAACAGACCCGAACAGACCCGAACAGACCCGAACAGACCCGAACAGACCCGAACAGACCCGAACAGACCCGAACAGACCCGAACAGACCCGAACAGACCCGAACAGACCCGAACAGACCCGAACCGACCCGAACCGACCCGAACCGACCCGAACCGACCCGAACCGACCCGAACCGTCCCAAACCGACCCGAACCGACCCGAACCGACCCGAACCGACCCGAACCGACCCGAACCGACCCGAACCGACCCGAACCGACCCGAACCGACCCGAACCGACCCGAACCGACCCGAACAGACCCGAACAGACCCGAACAGACCCGAACAGACCCGAACAGACCCGAACAGACCCGAACCGACCCGAACCGACCCGAACCGACCCGAACCGACCCGAACCGACCCGACCCGACCCGACCCGAACCGACCCGAACCGACCCGACCCGACCCGATTACAAGAATTTTACACTCGCCACAAAACATTACAATTATTACAAGCTTAAAACTATAATTTACAATAACAATAACAGACAGACACCCACACAACAAAGGATATTCCCAGAATATCCTCACAAGATTCCTATGTTCTTTTTGCAGAATATTCCTAAGCAAATATTCTGAGAACGATCATAGAATGTATTGGATATATTAAAATATTTAGCATATCTATAAAAAATATCTTCAGTTAGTAAAGAAGTTCAATATTGTTTCAGAAATTACTCACCTTGCATCATCTTTGGGAAACCTAAAAAAACTTAATTGGGGATTTTCCCTCGAATTGCTTCGACATACTACACAAATTGTACATGGTTTTCTAACCACAACATCACCAACAACTGGAGATATTTCGCTTTTACTATTTCGCACAAATAATAAATTGAGCAACACAATTAAAAATGTTTTCAAATTGCAATGTTGCCAATGTGAATTGTTAAATTATCATAATTCGAGATGCTATTGTAGAATTGTCACAAAAATGATCATTTTTCAATGAAATAAGTGGAACATACATAGGGATTGACGCCTCATTGATAAAATATCCTAAAACCAGAATTTGATGAAATAAGAGACTACTTTATGAAATGTTTATAACACTTCTAATATATTACACAGTAGATTGGATGAAACTTTTTAAATCCCGCAACTATGGAAGAGTGCCGGTCGTTCTTAAACTCGTCGTTTGCGCATTAGCCAGGAGTCGCAACTCCTGGCTAATGCGCGTTGAAAACTTACAACCAGAAATTGGCCGAAGTGGAATTACTGTATCTACTGTGACGTAACAATCTAAACGCTTTGTTATTGAACACGAACAGACACGAACAGACCCGAACAGACCCGAACAGACCCGAACAGACCCGAACAGACCCGAACAGACCCGAACAGACCCGAACAGACCCGAACAGACCCGAACAGACCCGAACAGACCCGAACAGACCCGAACAGACCCAAACAGACCCGAACAGACCCGAACAGACCCGAACAGACCCGAACAGACAGACAGACAGACCCGAACAGACCCGAACAGACCCGAACAGACCCGAACAGACCCGAACAGACTCGAACAGACCCGAACAGACCCGAACAGACAGACAGACAGACCCGAACAGACCCGAACAGACCCGAACAGACCCGAACAGACCCGAACCGACCCGAACCGACCCGAACCGTCCCGAACCGACCCGAACCGACCCGAACCGACCCGAACCGACCCGAACCGACCCGAACCGACCCGAACCGACCCGAACCGACCCGAACCGACCCGAACCGACCCGAACCGACCCGAACCGACCCGAACAGACCCGAACAGACCCGAACAGACCCGAACAGACCCGAACAGACCCGAACAGACCCGAACAGACCCGAACAGACCCGAACAGACCCGAACCGACCCGAACCGACCCGAACCGACCCGAACCGACCCGAACCGACCCGAACCGACCCGAACAGACCCGAACAGACCCGAACAGACAGACAGACAGACCCAAACAGACCCGAACAGACCCGAACAGACCCGAACAGACCCGAACAGACAGACAGACAGACCCGAACAGACCCGAACAGACCCGAACAGACCCGAACAAACCCGAACAGACCCGAACAGACCCGAACAGACCCGAACAGACCCGAACAGACCCGAACAGACCCGAACCGACCCGAACCGACCCGAACCGACCCGAACCGACCCGAACCGACCCGAACCGACCCGAACCGACCCGAACCGACCCGAACCGTCCCGAACCGACCCGAACCGACCCGAACCGACCCGAACCGACCCGAACCGACCCGAACCGACCCGAACCGACCCGAACCGACCCGAACCGACCCGAACCGACCCGAACAGACCCGAATTGACCCGAACTGACCCGAACCGACCCGAACCGTCCCGAACCGACCCGAACCGACCCGAACCGACCCGAACCGACCCGAACCGACCCGAACAGACACGAACAGACACGAACAGACACGAACAGACACGAACAGACACGAACAGACACGAACAGACACGAACAGACACGAACAGACCCGAACAGACCCGAACAGACCCGAACCGACCCGAACCGACCCGAACCGACCCGAACCGACCCGAACCGACCCGAACCGACCCGAACCGACCCGAACCGACCCGAACCGACCCGAACCGACCCGAACCGACCCGAACCGTCCCGAACCGACCCGAACCGACCCGAACCGACCCGAACCGACCCGAACCGACCCGAACCGACTCGAACCGACCCGAACAGACCCGAACAGACCCGAACAGACCCGAACCGAACCGAACCGACCCGAACCGACCCGAACCGACCCGAACCGACCCGAACCGACCCGAACCGACCCGAACCGACCCGAACCGACCCGAACAGACCCGAACAGACCCGAACAGACCCGAACAGACCCGAACAGACCCGAACAGACCCGAACAGACCCGAACAGAGCCGAACAGACCCGAACAGAGCCGAACAGACCCGAACAGACCCGAACAGACCCGAACAGACCCAAACAGACCCGAACAGACCCGAACAGACCCGAACAGACCCGAACAGACCCGAACAGACCCGAACAGACAGACAGACAGACCCGAACAGACCCGAACAGACCCGAACAGACCCGAACAGACCCGAACAGACAGACAGACAGACCCGAACAGACCCGAACAGACCCGAACAGACCCGAACAGACCCGAACCGACCCGAACCGACCCGAACCGACCCCAACCGACCCGAACCGACCCGAACCGACCCGAACCGACCCGAACCGACCCGAACCGACCCGAACCGTCCCGAACCGACCCGAACCGACCCGAACCGACCCGAACCGACCCGAACCGACCCGAACCGACCCGAACCGACCCGAACAGACCCGAACAGACCCGAACAGACCCGAACAGACCCGAACAGACCCGAACAGACCCGAACAGACCCGAACAGACCCGAACAGACCCGAACAGACCCGAACAGACCCGAACAGACCCGAACCGACCCGAACCGACCCGAACCGACCCGAACCGACCCGACCCGACCCGACCCGACCCGACCCGACCCGAACCGACCCGAACCGACCCGAACCGACCCGAACCGACCCGACCCGACCCGATTACAAGAATTTTACACTCGCCACAAAACATTACAATTATTACAAGCTTAAAACTATAATTTACAATAACAATAACAGACAGACACCCACACAACAAAGGATATTCCCAGAATATCCTCACAAGATTCCTATGTTCTTTTTGCAGAATATTCCTAAGCAAATATTCTGAGAACGATCATAGAATGTATTGGATATATTAAAATATTTAGCATATCTATAAAAAATATCTTCAGTTAGTAAAGAAGTTCAATATTGTTTCAGAAATTACTCACCTTGCATCATCTTTGGGAAACCTAAAAAAACTTAATTGGGGATTTTCCCTCGAATTGCTTCGACATACTACACAAATTGTACATGGTTTTCTAAGCACAACATCACCAACAAGGAGATATTTCGCTTTTACTATTTCGCACAAATAATAAATTGAGCAACACAATTAAAAATGTTTTCAAATTGCAATGTTGCCAATGTGAATTGTTAAATTATCATAATTCGAGATGCTATTGTAGAATTGTCACAAAAATGATCATTTTTCAATGAAATACTTTATGAAATGTTTATAACACTTCTAATATATTACACAGTAGATTGGATGAAACTTTTTAAATCCCGCAACTATGGAAGAGTGCCGGTCGTTCTTAAACTCGTCGTTTGCGCATTAGCCAGGAGTCGCAACTCCTGGCTAATGCGCGTTGAAAACTTACAACCAGAAATTGGCCGAAGTGGAATTACTGTATCTACTGTGACGTAACAATCTAAACGCTTTGTTATTGAACACGAACAGACACGAACAGACCCGAACAGACCCGAACAGACCCGAACAGACCCGAACAGACCCGAACAGACCCGAACAGACCCGAACAGACCCGAACAGACCCGAACAGACCCGAACAGACCCGAACAGACCCAAACAGACCCGAACAGACCCGAACAGACCCGAACAGACCCGAACAGACCCGAACAGACAGACAGACAGACCCGAACAGACCCGAACAGACCCGAACAGACCCGAACAGACAGACCCGAACAGACCCGAACAGACCCGAACAGACCCGAACAGACCCGAACAGACCCGAACCGACCCGAACCGACCCGAACCGACCCGAACCGACCCGAACCGACCCGAACCGACCCGAACCGACCCGAACCGACCCGAACCGACCCGAACCGACCCGAACCGACCCGAACCGACCCGAACCGACCCGAACCGACCCGAACCGATCCGAACAGACCCGAACAGACCCGAACAGACCCGAACAGACCCGAACAGACCCGAACAGACCCGAACAGACCCGAACAGACCCGAACAGACCCGAACAGACCCGAACAGAGCCGAACAGACCCGAACAGACCCGAACAGACCCGAACAGACCCGAACAGACCCGAACAGACCCGAACAGACCCGAACAGACCCGAACAGACCCGAACCGACCCGAACCGACCCGAACCGTCCCGAACCGACCCGAACCGACCCGAACCGACCCGAACCGACCCGAACCGACCCGAACCGACCCGAACCGACCCGAACCGACCCGAACCGACCCGAACCGACCCGAACCGACCCGAACCGACCCGAACAGACCCGAACAGACCCGAACAGACCCGAACCGACCCGAACCGACCCGAACAGACCCGAACAGACCCGAACAGACCCGAACAGACCCGAACAGACCCGAACAGACCCGAACAGACCCGAACAGACCCGAACAGAACCGAACAGACCCGAACAGACCCGAACAGACCCGAACAGACACGAACAGACACGAACAGACACGAACAGACACGAACAGACACGAACAGACACGAACAGACACGAACAGACACGAACAGACACGAACAGACACGAACAGACACGAACAGACACGAACAGACACGAACAGACACGAACAGACACGAACAGACACGAACAGACACGAACAGACACGAACAGACACGAACAGACCCGAACCGACCCGAACCGACCCGAACCGACCCGAACCGACCCGAACCGACCCGAACCGACCCGAACCGACCCGAACCGACCCGAATTGACCCGAACCGACCCGAACCGTCCCGAACCGACCCGAACCGACCCGAACCGACCCGAACCGACCCGAACCGACCCGAACAGACCCGAACAGACCCGAACCGACCCGAACAGACCCGAACAGACCCGAACAGACCCGAACCGAACCGAACCGACCCGAACCGACCCGAACCGACCCGAACCGACCCGAACCGACCCGAACAGACCCGAACAGACCCGAACAGACCCGAACAGACCCGAACAGACCCGAACAGACCCGAACAGAGCCGAACAGACCCGAACAGAGCCGAACAGACCCGAACAGACCCGAACAGACCCGAACAGACCCGAACAGACCCGAACAGACCCGAACAGACCCGAACAGACCCGAACAGACCCGAACAGACCCGAACAGACCCGAACAGACCCGAACAGACCCGAACAGACCCGAACAGACCCGAACAGACAGACAGACAGACCCGAACAGACCCGAACAGACCCGAACAGACCCGAACAGACCCGAACAGACCCGAACAGACCCGAACAGACCCGAACAGACCCGAACCGACCCGAACCGACCCGAACCGACCCGAACCGACCCGAACCGACCCGAACCGACCCGAACCGACCCGAACCGACCCGAACCGACCCGAACCGTCCCGAACCGACCCGAACCGACCCGAACCGACCCGAACCGACCCGAACCGACCCGAACCGACCCGAACCGACCCGAACCGACCCGAACCGACCCGAACCGACCCGAACCGACCCGAACAGACCCGAACAGACCCGAACAGACCCGAACAGACCCGAACAGACCCGAACAGACCCGAACAGACCCGAACAGACCCGAACAGACCCGAACAGACCCGAACAGACCCGAACAGACCCGAACAGACCCGAACAGACCCGAACAGACCCGAACAGACCCGAACAGACCCGAACAGACCCGAACAGACCCGAACCGACCCGAACCGACCCGAACCGACCCGAACCGACCCGAACCGACCCGAACCGACCCGAACCGACCCGAACCGACCCGAACCGACCCGAACCGACCCGAACCGTCCCGAACCGACCCGAACCGACCCGAACCGACCCGAACCGACCCGAACCGACCCGAACCGACCCGAACCGACCCGAACCGACCCGAACCGACCCGAACCGACCCGAACCGTCCCGAACCGACCCGAACCGACCCGAACCGACCCGAACCGACCCGAACCGACCCGAACCGACCCGAACCGACCCGAACCGACCCGAACCGACCCGAACCGACCCGAACCGACCCGAACAGACCCGAATTGACCCGAACTGACCCGAACCGACCCGAACCGTCCCGAACCGACCCGAACCGACCCGAACCGACCCGAACCGACCCGAACAGACACGAACAGACACGAACAGACACGAACAGACACGAACAGACACGAACAGACACGAACAGACACGAACAGACCCGAACAGACCCGAACAGACCCGAACCGACCCGAACCGACCCGAACCGACCCGAACCGACCCGAACCGACCCGAACCGACCCGAACCGACCCGAACCGACCCGAACCGACCCGAACCGACCCGAACCGTCCCGAACCGACCCGAACCGACCCGAACCGACCCGAACCGACCCGAACCGACCCGAACCGACTCGAACCGACCCGAACAGACCCGAACAGACCCGAACAGACCCGAACCGAACCGACCCGAACCGACCCGAACCGACCCGAACCGACCCGAACCGACCCGAACCGACCCGAACCGACCCGAACCGACCCGAACAGACCCGAACAGACCCGAACAGACCCGAACAGACCCGAACAGACCCGAACAGACCCGAACAGAGCCGAACAGACCCGAACAGAGCCGAACAGACCCGAACAGACCCGAACAGACCCGAACAGACCCAAACAGACCCGAACAGACCCGAACAGACCCGAACAGACAGACAGACAGACCCGAACAGACCCGAACAGACCCGAACAGACCCGAACAGACAGACAGACAGACCCGAACAGACCCGAACAGACCCGAACAGACCCGAACAGACCCGAACAGACCCGAACAGACCCGAACAGACCCGAACCGACCCGAACCGACCCGAACCGACCCGAACCGACCCCAACCGACCCGAACCGACCCGAACCGACCCGAACCGACCCGAACCGACCCGAACCGACCCGAACCGACCCGAACCGTCCCGAACCGACCCGAACCGACCCGAACCGACCCGAACCGACCCGAACCGACCCGAACCGACCCGAACCGACCCGAACAGACCCGAACAGACCCGAACAGACCCGAACAGACCCGAACAGACCCGAACAGACCCGAACAGACCCGAACAGACCCGAACAGACCCGAACAGACCCGAACCGACCCGAACCGACCCGAACCGACCCGACCCGACCCGACCCGACCCGACCCGACCCGAACCGACCCGAACCGACCCGAACCGACCCGAACCGACCCGAACCGACCCGACCCGACCCGACCCGACCCGACCCGACCTGAACCGACCCGAACCGACCCGAACCGACCCGAACCGACCCGAACCGACCCGAACCGACCCGACCCGACCCGATTACAAGAATTTTACACTCGCCACAAAACATTACAATTATTACAAGCTTAAAACTATAATTTACAATAACAATAACAGACAGACACCCACACAACAAAGGATATTCCCAGAATATCCTCACAAGATTCCTATGTTCTTTTTGCAGAATATTCCTAAGCAAATATTCTGAGAACGATCATAGAATGTATTGGATATATTAAAATATTTAGCATATCTATAAAAAATATCTTCAGTTAGTAAAGAAGTTCAATATTGTTTCACCTTGCATCATCTTTGGGAAACCTAAAAAAACTTAATTGGGGATTTTCCCTCGAATTGCTTCGACATACTACACAAATTGTACATGGTTTTCTAAGCACAACATCACCAACAAGGAGATATTTCGCTTTTACTATTTCGCACAAATAATAAATTGAGCAACACAATTAAAAATGTTTTCAAATTGCAATGTTGCCAATGTGAATTGTTAAATTATCATAATTCGAGATGCTATTGTAGAATTGTCACAAAAATGATCATTTTTCAATGAAATAAGTGGAACATACATAGGGATTGACGCCTCATTGATAAAATATCCTAAAACCAGAATTTGATGAAATAAGAGACTACTTTATGAAATGTTTATAACACTTCTAATATATTACACAGTAGATTGGATGAAACTTTTTAAATCCCGCAACTATGGAAGAGTGCCGGTCGTTCTTAAACTCGTCGTTTGCGCATTAGCCAGGAGTCGCAACTCCTGGCTAATGCGCGTTGAAAACTTACAACCAGAAATTGGCCGAAGTGGAATTACTGTATCTACTGTGACGTAACAATCTAAACGCTTTGTTATTGAACACGAACAGACACGAACAGACCCGAACAGACCCGAACAGACCCGAACAGACCCGAACAGACCCGAACAGACCCGAACAGACCCGAACAGACCCGAACAGACCCGAACAGACCCGAACAGACCCGAACAGACCCAAACAGACCCGAACAGACCCGAACAGACCCGAACAGACCCGAACAGACCCGAACAGACAGACAGACAGACCCGAACAGACCCGAACAGACCCGAACAGACCCGAACAGACCCGAACAGACCCGAACAGACAGACAGACAGACCCGAACAGACCCGAACAGACCCGAACAGACCCGAACCGACCCGAACCGACCCGAACCGACCCGAACCGACCCGAACCGACCCGAACCGACCCGAACCGTCCCAAACCGACCCGAACCGACCCGAACCGACCCGAACCGACCCGAACCGACCCGAACCGACCCGAACCGACCCGAACCGATCCGAACAGACCCGAACAGACCCGAACAGACCCGAACAGACCCGAACAGACCCGAACAGACCCGAACAGACCCGAACAGACCCGAACAGACCCGAACAGACCCGAACAGAGCCGAACAGACCCGAACAGACCCGAACAGACCCGAACAGACCCGAACAGACCCGAACAGACCCGAACAGACCCGAACAGACCCGAACCGACCCGAACCGACCCGAACCGTCCCGAACCGACCCGAACCGACCCGAACCGACCCGAACCGACCCGAACCGACCCGAACCGACCCGAACCGACCCGAACCGACCCGAACAGACCCGAACAGACCCGAACCGACCCGAACCGACCCGAACAGACCCGAACAGACCCGAACAGACCCGAACAGACCCGAACAGACCCGAACAGACCCGAACAGACCCGAACAGACCCGAACAGACCCGAACAGACCCGAACAGAACCGAACAGACCCGAACAGACCCGAACAGACCCGAACAGACACGAACAGACACGAACAGACACGAACAGACACGAACAGACACGAACAGACACGAACAGACACGAACAGACACGAACAGACACGAACAGACACGAACAGACACGAACAGACACGAACAGACACGAACAGACACGAACAGACACGAACAGACACGAACAGACACGAACAGACACGAACAGACACGAACAGACACGAACAGACACGAACAGACACGAACAGACACGAACAGACACGAACAGACACGAACAGACACGAACAGACACGAACAGACCCGAACAGACCCGAACCGACCCGAACCGACCCGAACCGACCCGAACCGACCCGAACCGACCCGAACCGACCCGAACCGTCCCGAACCGACCCGAACCGACCCGAACCGACCCGAACCGACCCGAACCGACCCGAACCGACCCGAACCGATCCGAACAGACCCGAACAGACCCGAACAGACCCGAACAGACCCGAACAGACCCGAACAGACCCGAACAGACCCGAACAGACCCGAACAGACCCGAACAGAGCCGAACAGACCCGAACAGACCCGAACAGACCCGAACAGACCCGAACAGACCCGAACAGACCCGAACAGACCCGAACAGACCCGAACAGACCCGAACCGACCCGAACCGACCCGAACAGAGCCGAACAGACCCGAACAGAGCCGAACAGACCCGAACAGACCCGAACAGACCCGAACAGACCCGAACAGACCCAAACAGACCCGAACAGACCCGAACAGACCCGAACAGACCCGAACAGACCCGAACAGACCCGAACAGACCCGAACAGACCCGAACAGACAGACAGACAGACCCGAACAGACCCGAACAGACCCGAACAGACCCGAACAGACCCGAACAGACCCGAACGACCCGAACCGACCCGAACCGACCCGAACCGACCCGAACCGACCCGAACCGACCCGAACCGACCCGAACCGACCCGAACCGACCCGAACCGTCCCGAACCGACCCGAACCGACCCGAACCGACCCGAACCGACCCGAACCGACCCGAACCGACCCGAACCGACCCGAACCGACCCGAACCGACCCGAACCGACCCGAACAGACCCGAACAGACCCGAACAGACCCGAACAGACCCGAACAGACCCGAACAGACCCGAACAGACCCGAACAGACCCGAACAGACCCGAACAGACCCGAACAGACCCGAACCGACCCGAACCGACCCGAACCGACCCGAACCGACCCGAACCGACCCGAACAGACCCGAACAGACCCGAACAGACCCGAACAGACCCGAACAGACCCGAACAGACCCGAACAGACCCGAACAGACCCGAACAGACCCGAACAGACCCGAACCGACCCGAACCGACCCGAACCGACCCGAACCGACCCGAACCGACCCGAACAGACCCGAACAGACAGACAGACAGACCCAAACAGACCCGAACAGACCCGAACAGACCCGAACAGACAGACAGACAGACCCGAACAGACCCGAACAGACCCGAACAGACCCGAACAAACCCGAACAGACCCGAACAGACCCGAACAGACCCGAACAGACCCGAACAGACCCGAACAGACCCGAACCGACCCGAACCGACCCGAACCGACCCGAACCGACCCGAACCGACCCGAACCGACCCGAACCGACCCGAACCGACCCGAACCGACCCGAACCGTCCCGAACCGACCCGAACCGACCCGAACCGACCCGAACCGACCCGAACAGACCCGAACCGACCCGAACCGACCCGAACCGACCCGAACCGACCCGAACCGACCCGAACCGACCCGAACCGACCCGAACCGACCCGAACCGACCCGAACCGACCCGAACCGTCCCGAACCGACCCGAACCGACCCGAACCGACCCGAACCGACCCGAACCGACCCGAACCGACCCGAACCGACCCGAACCGACCCGAACCGACCCGAACCGACCCGAACCGACCCGAACCGACCCGAACAGACCCGAACCGACCCGAACTGACCCGAACCGACCCGAACCGTCCCAAACCGACCCGAACCGACCCGAACCGACCCGAACCGACCCGAACCGACCCGAACAGACACGAACAGACACGAACAGACACGAACAGACACGAACAGACACGAACAGACACGAACAGACACGAACAGACACGAACAGACCCGAACAGACCCGAACCGACCCGAACCGACCCGAACCGACCCGAACCGACCCGAACCGACCCGAACCGACCCGAACCGACCCGAACCGACCCGAACCGACCCGAACCGACCCGAACCGACCCGAACCGTCCCGAACCGACCCGAACCGACCCGAACCGACCCGAACCGACCCGAACCGACCCGAACAGACCCGAACAGACCCGAACAGACCCGAACAGACCCGAACCGAACCGAACCGACCCGAACCGACCCGAACCGACCCGAACCGACCCGAACCGACCCGAACCGACCCGAACCGACCCGAACAGACCCGAACAGACCCGAACAGACCCGAACAGACCCGAACAGACCCGAACCGTCCCGAACCGACCCGAACCGACCCGAACCGACCCGAACCGACCCGAACCGACCCGAACCGACCCGAACCGACCCGAACCGACCCGAACCGACCCGAACCGACCCGAACAGACAGACAGACAGACCCAAACAGACCCGAACAGACCCGAACAGACCCGAACAGACAGACAGACAGACCCGAACAGACCCGAACAGACCCGAACAAACCCGAACAGACCCGAACAGACCCGAACAGACCCGAACAGACCCGAACCGACCCGAACCGACCCGAACCGACCCGAACCGACCCGAACCGACCCGAACCGACCCGAACCGACCCGAACCGACCCGAACCGACCCGAACCGACCCGAACCGTCCCGAACCGACCCGAACCGACCCGAACCGACCCGAACCGACCCGAACCGACCCGAACCGACCCGAACCGACCCGAACCGACCCGAACCGACCCGAACCGACCCGAACAGACCCGAACCGACCCGAACTGACCCGAACCGACCCGAACCGTCCCGAACCGACCCGAACCGACCCGAACCGACCCGAACCGACCCGAACCGACCCGAACAGACACGAACAGACACGAACAGACACGAACAGACACGAACAGACACGAACAGACACGAACAGACACGAACAGACACGAACAGACCCGAACAGACCCGAACAGACCCGAACCGACCC
Source organism: Crepidodera aurea (assembly GCA_949320105.2). Taxonomy (NCBI): domain Eukaryota; kingdom Metazoa; phylum Arthropoda; class Insecta; order Coleoptera; family Chrysomelidae; genus Crepidodera; species Crepidodera aurea. Next base: position 42,022 of record CASGHU020000021.1, on the reverse strand, counting down.
GAACCGACCCGAACCGACCCGAACCGACCCGAACCGACCCGAACCGACCCGAACCGACCCGAACCGACCCGAACCGACCCGAACCGACCCGAACCGACCCGAACCGTCCCGAACCGACCCGAACCGACCCGAACCGACCCGAACCGACCCGAACCGACCCGAACAGACCCGAACCGACCCGAACAGACCCGAACAGACCCGAACAGACCCGAACAGACCCGAACCGAACCGAACCGACCCGAACCGACCCGAACCGACCCGAACCGACCCGAACCGACCCGAACCGACCCGAACCGACCCGAACAGACCCGAACAGACCCGAACAGACCCGAACAGACCCGAACAGACCCGAACAGACCCGAACAGACCCGAACAGACCCGAACAGACCCGAACAGACCCGAACAGACCCGAACAGACCCGAACAGACCCGAACAGAGCCGAACAGACCCGAACAGACCCGAACAGACCCGAACAGACCCGAACAGACCCGAACAGACCCAAACAGACCCGAACAGACCCGAACAGACCCGAACAGACCCGAACAGACCCGAACAGACAGACAGACAGACCCGAACAGACCCGAACAGACCCGAACAGACCCGAACAGACCCGAACAGACCCGAACAGACCCGAACAGACAGACAGACAGACCCGAACAGACCCGAACAGACCCGAACAGACCCGAACAGACCCGAACAGACCCGAACCGACCCGAACCGACCCGAACCGACCCGAACCGACCCGAACCGACCCGACCCGAACCGACCCGAACCGACCCGAACCGACCCGAACCGACCCGAACCGTCCCGAACCGACCCGAACCGACCCGAACCGACCCGAACCGACCCGAACCGACCCGAACCGACCCGAACCGACCCGAACCGACCCGAACCGACCCGAACAGACCCGAACAGACCCGAACAGACCCGAACAGACCCGAACAGACCCGAACAGACCCGAACAGACCCGAACAGACCCGAACAGACCCGAACAGACCCGAACAGACCCGAACAGACCCGAACACACCCGAACAGACCCGAACAGACCCGAACAGACCCGAACAGACCCGAACCGACCCGAACCGACCCGAACCGACCCGAACCGACCCGAACCGACCCGAACCGACCCGAACCGACCCGAACAGACCCGAACAGACCCGAACAGACAGACAGACAGACCCGAACAGACCCGAACAGACAGACAGACAGACCCGAACAGACCCGAACAGACCCGAACAAACCCGAACAGACCCGAACAGACCCGAACAGACCCGAACAGACCCGAACAGACCCGAACAGACCCGAACCGACCCGAACCGACCCGAACCGACCCGAACCGACCCGAACCGACCCGAACCGACCCGAACCGTCCCGAACCGACCCGAACCGACCCGAACCGACCCGAACCGACCCGAACCGACCCGAACCGACCCGAACCGACCCGAACCGACCCGAACAGACCCGAACCGACCCGAACCGACCCGAACCGTCCCGAACCGACCCGAACCGACCCGAACCGACCCGAACCGACCCGAACCGACCCGAACAGACCCGAACAGACCCGAACAGACCCGAACAGACCCGAACAGACCCGAACCGAACCGAACCGACCCGAACCGACCCGAACCGACCCGAACAGACCCGAACAGACCCGAACAGACCCGAACAGACCCGAACAGACCCGAACAGACCCGAACAGACCCGAACCCACCCGAACCGACCCGAACCGACCCGAGCCGACCCGAACCGACCCGAACCGACCCGAACCGACCCGAACAGACCCGAACAGACCCGAACAGACCCGAACAGACCCGAACAGACCCGAACAGACCCGAACAGACCCGAACAGACCCGAACAGACCCGAACAGACAGACAGACAGACCCGAACAGACCCGAACAGACCCGAACAGACCCGAACAGACCCGAACAGACCCGAACCGACCCGAACCGACCCGAACCGACCCGAACCGACCCGAACCGACCCGAACCGACCCGAACCGACCCGAACCGGCCCGAACCGACCCGAACCGACCCGAACCGACCCGAACCGACCCGAACCGACCCGAACCGACCCGAACCGACCCGAACCGACCCGAACCGTCCCGAACCGACCCGAACCGACCCGAACCGACCCGAACCGACCCGAACCGACCCGAACCGACCCGAACCGACCCGAACCGACCCGAACAGACCCGAACAGACCCGAACAGACCCGAACAGACCCGAACAGACCCGAACAGACCCGAACAGACCCGAACAGACCCGAACAGACCCGAACAGACCCGAACAGACCCGAACAGACCCGAACCGACCCGAACCGACCCGAACCGACCCGAACCGACCCGAACCGACCCGAACCGACCCGAACCGACCCGAACCGACCCGAACCGACCCGAACAGACCCGAACAGACCCGAACAGACCCGAACAGACCCGAACAGACCCGAACAGACAGACAGACAGACCCGAACAGACCCGAACAGACCCGAACAGACCCGAACAAACCCGAACAGACCCGAACAGACCCGAACAGCCCCGAACAGACCCGAACAGACCCGAACAGACCCGAACAGACCCGAACAGACCCGAACCGACCCGAACCGACCCGAACCGACCCGAACCGACCCGAACCGACCCGAACCGACCCGAACCGACCCGAACCGACCCGAACCGACCCGAACCGTCCCGAACCGACCCGAACCGACCCGAACCGACCCGAACCGACCCGAACCGACCCGAACCGACCCGAACCGACCCGAACCGACCCGAACCGACCCGAACAGACCCGAACAGACCCGAACCGACCCGAACCGACCCGAACCGTCATGAACCGACCCGAACCGACCCGAACCGACCCGAACCGACCCGAACAGACCCGAACAGACCCGAACTGACCCGAACAGACCCGAACAGACCCGAACAGACCCGAACAGAGCCGAACAGACCCGAACAGAGCCGAACAGACCCGAACAGACCCGAACAGACCCGAACAGACCCGAACAGACCCGAACAGACCCGAACAGACCCGAACAGACCCGAACAGACCCGAACAGACCCGAACAGACCCGAACGACCCGAACAGACCCGAACAGACCCGAACAGACCCGAACAGTCCCGAACAGACCCGAACAGAGCCGAACAGACCCGAACAGACCCGAACAGACCCGAACAGACCCGAACAGACCCGAACAGACCCGAACAGACCCGAACAGACCCGAACAGACCCGAACCGACCCGAACCGACCCGAACCGACCCGAACCGACCCGAACCGACCCGAACCGATCCGAACCGACCCGACCCGACCCGACCCGACCCGACCCGACCCGAACCGACCCGAACCGACCCGAACCGACCCGAACCGACCCGAACCGACCCGAACCGACCCGAACCGACCCGACCCGACCCGATTACAAGAATTTTACACTCGCCACAATACATTACAATTATTACAAGCTTAAAACTATAATTTACAATAACAATAACAGACAGACACCCACACAACAAAGGATATTCCCAGAATATCCTCACAAGATTCCTATGTTCTTTTTGCAGAATATTCCTAAGCAAATATTCTGAGAACGATCATAGAATGTATTGGATATATTAAAATATTTAGCATATCTATAAAAAATATCTTCAGTTAGTAAAGAAGTTCAATATTGTTTCAGAAATTACTCACCTTGCATCATCTTTGGGAAACCTAAAAAAACTTAATTGAGGATTTTCCCTCGAATTGCTTCGACATACTACACAAATTGTACATGGTTTTCTAAGCACAACATCACCAACAACTGGAGATATTTCGCTTTTACTATTTCGCACAAATAATAAATTGAGCAACACAATTAAAAATGTTTTCAAATTGCAATGTTGCCAATGTGAATTGTTAAATTATCATAATTCGAGATGCTATTGTAGAATTGTCACAAAAATGATCATTTTTCAATGAAATAAGTGGAACATACATAGGGATTGACGCCTCATTGATAAAATATCCTAAAACCAGAATTTGATGAAATAAGAGACTACTTTATGAAATGTTTATAACACTTCTAATATATTACACAGTAGATTGGATGAAACTTTTTAAATCCCGCAACTATGGAAGAGTGCCGGTCGTTCTTAAACTCGTCGTTTGCGCATTAGCCAGGAGTCGCAACTCCTGGCTAATGCGCGTTGAAAACTTACAACCAGAAATTGGCCGAAGTGGAATTACTGTATCTACTGTGACGTAACAATCTAAACGCTTTGTTATTGAACACGAACAGACACGAACAGACCCGAACAGACCCGAACAGACCCGAACAGACCCGAACAGACCCGAACAGACCCGAACAGACCCGAACAGACCCGAACAGACCCGAACAGACCCGAACAGACCCGAACAGACCCGAACAGACCCAAACAGACCCGAACAGACCCGAACAGACCCGAACAGACCCGAACAGACAGACAGACAGACCCGAACAGACCCGAACAGACCCGAACAGACCCGAACAGACCCGAACAGACTCGAACAGACCCGAACAGACCCGAACAGACAGACAGACAGACCCGAACAGACCCGAACAGACCCGAACAGACCCGAACAGACCCGAACAGACCCGAACCGACCCGAACCGACCCGAACCGACCCGAACCGACCCGAACCGACCCGAACCGACCCGAACCGACCCGAACCGACCCGAACCGACCCGAACCGTCCCGAACCGACCCGAACCGACCCGAACCGACCCGAACCGACCCGAACCGACCCGAACCGACCCGAACCGACCCGAACCGACCCGAACCGACCCGAACCGACCCGAACCGACCCGAACAGACCCGAACCGACCCGAACTGACCCGAACCGACCCGAACCGTCCCGAACCGACCCGAACCGACCCGAACCGACCCGAACCGACCCGAACAGACACGAACAGACACGAACAGACACGAACAGACACGAACAGACACGAACAGACCCGAACAGACCCGAACAGACCCGAACCGACCCGAACCGACCCGAACCGACCCGAACCGACCCGAACCGACCCGAACCGACCCGAACCGACCCGAACCGACCCGAACCGACCCGAACCGACCCGAACCGTCCCGAACCGACCCGAACCGACCCGAACCGACCCGAACCGACCCGAACCGACCCGAACAGACCCGAACCGACCCGAACAGACCCGAACAGACCCGAACCGAACCGAACCGACCCGAACCGACCCGAACCGACCCGAACCGACCCGAACCGACCCGAACAGACCCGAACAGACCCGAACAGACCCGAACAGACCCGAACAGACCCGAACAGACCCGAACAGACCCGAACAGACCCGAACAGACCCGAACAGACCCGAACAGACCCGAACAGAGCCGAACAGACCCGAACAGAGCCGAACAGACCCGAACAGACCCGAACAGACCCAAACAGACCCGAACAGACCCGAACAGACCCGAACAGACCCGAACAGACCCGAACAGACAGACAGACAGACCCGAACAGACCCGAACAGACCCGAACAGACAGACAGACAGACCCGAACAGACCCGAACAGACCCGAACAGACCCGAACAGACCCGAACAGACCCGAACAGACCCGAACAGACCCGAACAGACCCGAACAGACCCGAACAGACCCGAACCGACCCGAACCGACCCGAACCGACCCCAACCGACCCGAACCGACCCGAACCGACCCGAACCGACCCGAACCGACCCGAACCGACCCGAACCGTCCCGAACCGACCCGAACCGACCCGAACCGACCCGAACCGACCCGAACCGACCCGAACCGACCCGAACAGACCCGAACAGACCCGAACAGACCCGAACAGACCCGAACAGACCCGAACAGACCCGAACAGACCCGAACAGACCCGAACAGACCCGAACAGACCCGAACAGACCCGAACAGACCCGAACAGACCCGAACAGACCCGAACAGACCCGAACAGACCCGAACAGACCCGAACCGACCCGAACCGACCCGAACCGACCCGACCCGACCCGACCCGACCCGACCCGACCCGAACCGACCCGAACCGACCCGAACCGACCCGAACCGACCCGACCCGACCCGACCCGATTACAAGAATTTTACACTCGCCACAATACATTACAATTATTACAAGCTTAAAACTATAATTTACAATAACAATAACAGACAGACACCCACACAACAAAGGATATTCCCAGAATATCCTCACAAGATTCCTATGTTCTTTTTGCAGAATATTCCTAAGCAAATATTCTGAGAACGATCATAGAATGTATTGGATATATTAAAATATTTAGCATATCTATAAAAAATATCTTCAGTTAGTAAAGAAGTTCAATATTGTTTCAGAAATTACTCACCTTGCATCATCTTTGGGAAACCTAAAAAAACTTAATTGAGGATTTTCCCTCGAATTGCTTCGACATACTACACAAATTGTACATGGTTTTCTAAGCACAACATCACCAACAACTGGAGATATTTCGCTTTTACTATTTCGCACAAATAATAAATTGAGCAACACAATTAAAAATGTTTTCAAATTGCAATGTTGCCAATGTGAATTGTTAAATTATCATAATTCGAGATGCTATTGTAGAATTGTCACAAAAATGATCATTTTTCAATGAAATAAGTGGAACATACATAGGGATTGACGCCTCATTGATAAAATATCCTAAAACCAGAATTTGATGAAATAAGAGACTACTTTATGAAATGTTTATAACACTTCTAATATATTACACAGTAGATTGGATGAAACTTTTTAAATCCCGCAACTATGGAAGAGTGCCGGTCGTTCTTAAACTCGTCGTTTGCGCATTAGCCAGGAGTCGCAACTCCTGGCTAATGCGCGTTGAAAACTTACAACCAGAAATTGGCCGAAGTGGAATTACTGTATCTACTGTGACGTAACAATCTAAACGCTTTGTTATTGAACACGAACAGACACGAACAGACCCGAACAGACCCGAACAGACCCGAACAGACCCGAACAGACCCGAACAGACCCGAACAGACCCGAACAGACCCGAACAGACCCGAACAGACCCGAACAGACCCGAACAGACCCAAACAGACCCGAACAGACCCGAACAGACCCGAACAGACCCGAACAGACAGACAGACAGACCCGAACAGACCCGAACAGACCCGAACAGACCCGAACAGACCCGAACAGACTCGAACAGACCCGAACAGACCCGAACAGACAGACAGACAGACCCGAACAGACCCGAACAGACCCGAACAGACCCGAACAGACCCGAACAGACCCGAACCGACCCGAACCGACCCGAACCGACCCGAACCGACCCGAACCGACCCGAACCGACCCGAACCGACCCGAACCGACCCGAACCGTCCCGAACCGACCCGAACCGACCCGAACCGACCCGAACCGACCCGAACCGACCCGAACCGACCCGAACCGACCCGAACCGACCCGAACCGACCCGAACCGACCCGAACCGACCCGAACCGACCCGAACAGACCCGAACCGACCCGAACTGACCCGAACCGACCCGAACCGTCCCGAACCGACCCGAACCGACCCGAACCGACCCGAACCGACCCGAACAGACACGAACAGACACGAACAGACACGAACAGACACGAACAGACACGAACAGACCCGAACAGACCCGAACAGACCCGAACCGACCCGAACCGACCCGAACCGACCCGAACCGACCCGAACCGACCCGAACCGACCCGAACCGACCCGAACCGACCCGAACCGACCCGAACCGACCCGAACCGTCCCGAACCGACCCGAACCGACCCGAACCGACCCGAACCGACCCGAACCGACCCGAACAGACCCGAACCGACCCGAACAGACCCGAACAGACCCGAACCGAACCGAACCGACCCGAACCGACCCGAACCGACCCGAACCGACCCGAACCGACCCGAACAGACCCGAACAGACCCGAACAGACCCGAACAGACCCGAACAGACCCGAACAGACCCGAACAGACCCGAACAGACCCGAACAGACCCGAACAGACCCGAACAGAGCCGAACAGACCCGAACAGAGCCGAACAGACCCGAACAGACCCGAACAGACCCAAACAGACCCGAACAGACCCGAACAGACCCGAACAGACCCGAACAGACCCGAACAGACAGACAGACAGACCCGAACAGACCCGAACAGACCCGAACAGACCCGAACAGACCCGAACAGACAGACAGACAGACCCGAACAGACCCGAACAGACCCGAACAGACCCGAACAGACCCGAACAGACCCGAACAGACCCGAACAGACCCGAACAGACCCGAACAGACCCGAACAGACCCGAACAGACCCGAACCGACCCGAACCGACCCGAACCGACCCCAACCGACCCGAACCGACCCGAACCGACCCGAACCGACCCGAACCGACCCGAACCGACCCGAACCGTCCCGAACCGACCCGAACCGACCCGAACCGACCCGAACCGACCCGAACCGACCCGAACCGACCCGAACAGACCCGAACAGACCCGAACAGACCCGAACAGACCCGAACAGACCCGAACAGACCCGAACAGACCCGAACAGACCCGAACAGACCCGAACAGACCCGAACAGACCCGAACAGACCCGAACAGACCCGAACAGACCCGAACCGACCCGAACCGACCCGAACCGACCCGACCCGACCCGACCCGACCCGACCCGACCCGAACCGACCCGAACCGACCCGAACCGACCCGAACCGACCCGACCCGACCCGACCCGATTACAAGAATTTTACACTCGCCACAAAACATTACAATTATTACAAGCTTAAAACTATAATTTACAATAACAATAACAGACAGACACCCACACAACAAAGGATATTCCCAGAATATCCTCACAAGATTCCTATGTTCTTTTTGCAGAATATTCCTAAGCAAATATTCTGAGAACGATCATAGAATGTATTGGATATATTAAAATATTTAGCATATCTATAAAAAATATCTTCAGTTAGTAAAGAAGTTCAATATTGTTTCAGAAATTACTCACCTTGCATCATCTTTGGGAAACCTAAAAAAACTTAATTGGGGATTTTCCCTCGAATTGCTTCGACATACTACACAAATTGTACATGGTTTTCTAAGCACAACATCACCAACAACTGGAGATATTTCGCTTTTACTATTTCGCACAAATAATAAATTGAGCAACACAATTAAAAATGTTTTCAAATTGCAATGTTGCCAATGTGAATTGTTAAATTATCATAATTCGAGATGCTATTGTAGAATTGTCACAAAAATGATCATTTTTCAATGAAATAAGTGGAACATACATAGGGATTGACGCCTCATTGATAAAATATCCTAAAACCAGAATTTGATGAAATAAGAGACTACTTTATGAAATGTTTATAACACTTCTAATATATTACACAGTAGATTGGATGAAACTTTTTAAATCCCGCAACTATGGAAGAGTGCCGGTCGTTCTTAAACTCGTCGTTTGCGCATTAGCCAGGAGTCGCAACTCCTGGCTAATGCGCGTTGAAAACTTACAACCAGAAATTGGCCGAAGTGGAATTACTGTATCTACTGTGACGTAACAATCTAAACGCTTTGTTATTGAACACGAACAGACACGAACAGACCCGAACAGACCCGAACAGACCCGAACAGACCCGAACAGACCCGAACAGACCCGAACAGACCCGAACAGACCCGAACAGACCCGAACAGACCCGAACAGACCCGAACAGACCCGAACAGACCCAAACAGACCCGAACAGACCCGAACAGACCCGAACAGACCCGAACAGACAGACAGACAGACCCGAACAGACCCGAACAGACCCGAACAGACCCGAACAGACCCGAACAGACAGACAGACAGACCCGAACAGACCCGAACAGACCCGAACCGACCCGAACCGACCCGAACCGACCCGAATCGACCCGAACCGACCCGAACCGACCCGAACCGACCCGAACCGACCCGAACCGACCCGAACCGACCCGAACCGTCCCAAACCGACCCGAACCGACCCGAACCGACCCGAACCGACCCGAACCGACCCGAACCGACCCGAACCGACCCGAACCGATCCGAACAGACCCGAACAGACCCGAACAGACCCGAACAGACCCGAACAGACCCGAACAGACCCGAACAGACCCGAACAGACCCGAACAGACCCGAACAGACCCGAACAGACCCGAACAGACCCGAACAGACCCGAACAGACCCGAACAGACCCGAACAGACCCGAACAGACCCGAACAGACCCGAACAGACCCGAACAGACCCGAACAGACCCGAACAGACCCGAACAGACCCGAACAGACCCGAACAGACCCGAACCGACCCGAACCGACCCGAACCGTCCCGAACCGACCCGAACCGACCCGAACCGACCCGAACCGACCCGAACCGACCCGAACCGACCCGAACCGACCCGAACCGACCCGAACCGACCCGAACCGACCCGAACCGACCCGAACAGACCCGAACAGACCCGAACAGACCCGAACAGACCCGAACAGACCCGAACAGACCCGAACAGACCCGAACAGACCCGAACAGACCCGAACAGACCCGAACAGACCCGAACAGACCCGAACAGACCCGAACCGACCCGAACCGACCCGAACCGACCCCAACCGACCCGAACCGACCCGAACCGACCCGAACCGACCCGAACCGACCCGAACCGACCCGAACCGTCCCGAACCGACCCGAACCGACCCGAACCGACCCGAACCGACCCGAACCGACCCGAACCGACCCGAACAGACCCGAACAGACCCGAACAGACCCGAACAGACCCGAACAGACCCGAACAGACCCGAACAGACCCGAACAGACCCGAACAGACCCGAACAGACCCGAACAGACCCGAACAGACCCGAACAGACCCGAACAGACCCGAACAGACCCGAACAGACCCGAACCGACCCGAACCGACCCGAACCGACCCGACCCGACCCGACCCGACCCGACCCGACCCGAACCGACCCGAACCGACCCGAACCGACCCGAACCGACCCGACCCGACCCGACCCGATTACAAGAATTTTACACTCGCCACAAAACATTACAATTATTACAAGCTTAAAACTATAATTTACAATAACAATAACAGACAGACACCCACACAACAAAGGATATTCCCAGAATATCCTCACAAGATTCCTATGTTCTTTTTGCAGAATATTCCTAAGCAAATATTCTGAGAACGATCATAGAATGTATTGGATATATTAAAATATTTAGCATATCTATAAAAAATATCTTCAGTTAGTAAAGAAGTTCAATATTGTTTCAGAAATTACTCACCTTGCATCATCTTTGGGAAACCTAAAAAAACTTAATTGGGGATTTTCCCTCGAATTGCTTCGACATACTACACAAATTGTACATGGTTTTCTAAGCACAACATCACCAACAACTGGAGATATTTCGCTTTTACTATTTCGCACAAATAATAAATTGAGCAACACAATTAAAAATGTTTTCAAATTGCAATGTTGCCAATGTGAATTGTTAAATTATCATAATTCGAGATGCTATTGTAGAATTGTCACAAAAATGATCATTTTTCAATGAAATAAGTGGAACATACATAGGGATTGACGCCTCATTGATAAAATATCCTAAAACCAGAATTTGATGAAATAAGAGACTACTTTATGAAATGTTTATAACACTTCTAATATATTACACAGTAGATTGGATGAAACTTTTTAAATCCCGCAACTATGGAAGAGTGCCGGTCGTTCTTAAACTCGTCGTTTGCGCATTAGCCAGGAGTCGCAACTCCTGGCTAATGCGCGTTGAAAACTTACAACCAGAAATTGGCCGAAGTGGAATTACTGTATCTACTGTGACGTAACAATCTAAACGCTTTGTTATTGAACACGAACAGACACGAACAGACCCGAACAGACCCGAACAGACCCGAACAGACCCGAACAGACCCGAACAGACCCGAACAGACCCGAACAGACCCGAACAGACCCGAACAGACCCGAACAGACCCGAACAGACCCGAACAGACCCAAACAGACCCGAACAGACCCGAACAGACCCGAACAGACAGACAGACAGACCCGAACAGACCCGAACAGACCCGAACAGACCCGAACAGACCCGAACAGACAGACAGACAGACCCGAACAGACCCGAACAGACCCGAACCGACCCGAACCGACCCGAACCGACCCGAATCGACCCGAACCGACCCGAACCGACCCGAACCGACCCGAACCGACCCGAACCGACCCGAACCGACCCGAACCGTCCCAAACCGACCCGAACCGACCCGAACCGACCCGAACCGACCCGAACCGACCCGAACCGACCCGAACCGACCCGAACCGATCCGAACAGACCCGAACAGACCCGAACAGACCCGAACAGACCCGAACAGACCCGAACAGACCCGAACAGACCCGAACAGACCCGAACAGACCCGAACAGACCCGAACAGACCCGAACAGACCCGAACAGACCCGAACAGACCCGAACAGACCCGAACAGACCCGAACAGACCCGAACAGACCCGAACAGACCCGAACAGACCCGAACAGACCCGAACAGACAGACAGACAGACCCGAACAGACCCGAACAGACCCGAACAGACCCGAACAGACCCGAACAGACCCGAACAGACCCGAACCGACCCGAACCGACCCGAACCGTCCCGAACCGACCCGAACCGACCCGAACCGACCCGAACCGACCCGAACCGACCCGAACCGACCCGAACCGACCCGAACCGACCCGAACCGACCCGAACCGACCCGAACAGACCCGAACAGACCCGAACAGACCCGAACAGACCCGAACAGACCCGAACAGACCCGAACAGACCCGAACAGACCCGAACAGACCCGAACAGACCCGAACAGACCCGAACAGACCCGAACAGACCCGAACAGAACCGAACAGACCCGAACAGACCCGAACAGACCCGAACAGACACGAACAGACACGAACAGACACGAACAGACACGAACAGACACGAACAGACACGAACAGACACGAACAGACACGAACAGACACGAACAGACACGAACAGACACGAACAGACACGAACAGACACGAACAGACACGAACAGACACGAACAGACACGAACAGACACGAACAGACACGAACAGACACGAACAGACACGAACAGACACGAACAGACACGAACAGACACGAACAGACACGAACAGACACGAACAGACACGAACAGACACGAACAGACACGAACAGACCCGAACAGACCCGAACAGACCCGAACCGACCCGAACCGACCCGAACCGACCCGAACCGACCCGAACCGACCCGAACCGACCCGAACCGACCCGAACCGACCCGAACCGACCCGAACCGACCCGAACCGACCCGAACCGACCCGAACCGACCCGAACCGACCCGAATTGACCCGAACCGACCCGAACCGTCCCGAACCGACCCGAACCGACCCGAACCGACCCGAACCGACCCGAACCGACCCGAACAGACCCGAACAGACCCGAACCGACCCGAACAGACCCGAACAGACCCGAACAGACCCGAACCGAACCGAACCGACCCGAACCGACCCGAACCGACCCGAACCGACCCGAACCGACCCGAACAGACCCGAACAGACCCGAACAGACCCGAACAGACCCGAACAGACCCGAACAGACCCGAACAGAGCCGAACAGAGCCGAACAGACCCGAACAGAGCCGAACAGACCCGAACAGACCCGAACAGACCCGAACAGACCCGAACAGACCCGAACAGACCCGAACAGACCCGAACAGACCCGAACAGACCCGAACAGACCCGAACAGACAGACAGACAGACCCGAACAGACCCGAACAGACCCGAACAGACCCGAACAGACCCGAACAGACCCGAACAGACCCGAACAGACCCGAACCGACCCGAACCGACCCGAACCGACCCGAACCGACCCGAACCGACCCGAACCGACCCGAACCGACCCGAACCGTCCCGAACCGACCCGAACCGACCCGAACCGACCCGAACCGACCCGAACCGACCCGAACCGACCCGAACCGACCCGAACCGACCCGAACCGACCCGAACCGACCCGAACAGACCCGAACAGACCCGAACAGACCCGAACAGACCCGAACAGACCCGAACAGACCCGAACAGACCCGAACAGACCCGAACAGACCCGAACAGACCCGAACAGACCCGAACAGACCCGAACAGACCCGAACAGAACCGAACAGACCCGAACAGACCCGAACCGACCCGAACCGACCCGAACCGACCCGAACCGACCCGAACCGACCCGAACCGACCCGAACCGACCCGAACAGACCCGAACAGACCCGAACAGACCCGAACAGACCCGAACAGACCCGAACAGACCCGAACAGACCCGAACCGACCCGAACCGACCCGAACCGACCCGAACAGACCCGAACAGACCCGAACAGACCCGAACAGACCCGAACAGACCCGAACCGACCCGAACCGACCCGAACCGACCCGAACAGACCCGAACAGACAGACAGACAGACCCGAACAGACCCGAACAGACCCGAACAGACCCGAACAGACCCGAACAGACAGACAGACAGACCCGAACAGACCCGAACAGACCCGAACAGACCCGAACAGACCCGAACAGACCCGAACAGACCCGAACAGACCCGAACAGACCCGAACAGACCCGAACAGACCCGAACAGACCCGAACCGACCCGAACCGACCCGAACCGACCCCAACCGACCCGAACCGACCCGAACCGACCCGAACCGACCCGAACCGACCCGAACCGACCCGAACCGTCCCGAACCGACCCGAACCGACCCGAACCGACCCGAACCGACCCGAACCGACCCGAACCGACCCGAACAGACCCGAACAGACCCGAACAGACCCGAACAGACCCGAACAGACCCGAACAGACCCGAACAGACCCGAACAGACCCGAACAGACCCGAACAGACCCGAACAGACCCGAACAGACCCGAACAGACCCGAACAGACCCGAACAGACCCGAACAGACCCGAACCGACCCGAACCGACCCGAACCGACCCGACCCGACCCGACCCGACCCGACCCGACCCGAACCGACCCGAACCGACCCGAACCGACCCGAACCGACCCGACCCGACCCGACCCGATTACAAGAATTTTACACTCGCCACAATACATTACAATTATTACAAGCTTAAAACTATAATTTACAATAACAATAACAGACAGACACCCACACAACAAAGGATATTCCCAGAATATCCTCACAAGATTCCTATGTTCTTTTTGCAGAATATTCCTAAGCAAATATTCTGAGAACGATCATAGAATGTATTGGATATATTAAAATATTTAGCATATCTATAAAAAATATCTTCAGTTAGTAAAGAAGTTCAATATTGTTTCAGAAATTACTCACCTTGCATCATCTTTGGGAAACCTAAAAAAACTTAATTGAGGATTTTCCCTCGAATTGCTTCGACATACTACACAAATTGTACATGGTTTTCTAAGCACAACATCACCAACAACTGGAGATATTTCGCTTTTACTATTTCGCACAAATAATAAATTGAGCAACACAATTAAAAATGTTTTCAAATTGCAATGTTGCCAATGTGAATTGTTAAATTATCATAATTCGAGATGCTATTGTAGAATTGTCACAAAAATGATCATTTTTCAATGAAATAAGTGGAACATACATAGGGATTGACGCCTCATTGATAAAATATCCTAAAACCAGAATTTGATGAAATAAGAGACTACTTTATGAAATGTTTATAACACTTCTAATATATTACACAGTAGATTGGATGAAACTTTTTAAATCCCGCAACTATGGAAGAGTGCCGGTCGTTCTTAAACTCGTCGTTTGCGCATTAGCCAGGAGTCGCAACTCCTGGCTAATGCGCGTTGAAAACTTACAACCAGAAATTGGCCGAAGTGGAATTACTGTATCTACTGTGACGTAACAATCTAAACGCTTTGTTATTGAACACGAACAGACACGAACAGACCCGAACAGACCCGAACAGACCCGAACAGACCCGAACAGACCCGAACAGACCCGAACAGACCCGAACAGACCCGAACAGACCCGAACAGACCCGAACAGACCCGAACAGACCCAAACAGACCCGAACAGACCCGAACAGACCCGAACAGACCCGAACAGACAGACAGACAGACCCGAACAGACCCGAACAGACCCGAACAGACCCGAACAGACCCGAACAGACTCGAACAGACCCGAACAGACCCGAACAGACAGACAGACAGACCCGAACAGACCCGAACAGACCCGAACAGACCCGAACAGACCCGAACAGACCCGAACCGACCCGAACCGACCCGAACCGACCCGAACCGACCCGAACCGACCCGAACCGACCCGAACCGACCCGAACCGACCCGAACCGTCCCGAACCGACCCGAACCGACCCGAACCGACCCGAACCGACCCGAACCGACCCGAACCGACCCGAACCGACCCGAACCGACCCGAACCGACCCGAACCGACCCGAACCGACCCGAACCGACCCGAACCGACCCGAACCGACCCGAACAGACCCGAACCGACCCGAACTGACCCGAACCGACCCGAACCGTCCCGAACCGACCCGAACCGACCCGAACCGACCCGAACCGACCCGAACAGACACGAACAGACACGAACAGACACGAACAGACACGAACAGACACGAACAGACCCGAACAGACCCGAACAGACCCGAACCGACCCGAACCGACCCGAACCGACCCGAACCGACCCGAACCGACCCGAACCGACCCGAACCGACCCGAACCGACCCGAACCGACCCGAACCGACCCGAACCGTCCCGAACCGACCCGAACCGACCCGAACCGACCCGAACCGACCCGAACCGACCCGAACAGACCCGAACCGACCCGAACAGACCCGAACAGACCCGAACCGAACCGAACCGACCCGAACCGACCCGAACCGACCCGAACCGACCCGAACCGACCCGAACAGACCCGAACAGACCCGAACAGACCCGAACAGACCCGAACAGACCCGAACAGACCCGAACAGACCCGAACAGACCCGAACAGACCCGAACAGACCCGAACAGAGCCGAACAGACCCGAACAGAGCCGAACAGACCCGAACAGACCCGAACAGACCCAAACAGACCCGAACAGACCCGAACAGACCCGAACAGACCCGAACAGACCCGAACAGACAGACAGACAGACCCGAACAGACCCGAACAGACCCGAACAGACCCGAACAGACCCGAACAGACAGACAGACAGACCCGAACAGACCCGAACAGACCCGAACAGACCCGAACAGACCCGAACAGACCCGAACAGACCCGAACAGACCCGAACAGACCCGAACAGACCCGAACAGACCCGAACAGACCCGAACCGACCCGAACCGACCCGAACCGACCCCAACCGACCCGAACCGACCCGAACCGACCCGAACCGACCCGAACCGACCCGAACCGTCCCGAACCGACCCGAACCGACCCGAACCGACCCGAACCGACCCGAACCGACCCGAACCGACCCGAACAGACCCGAACAGACCCGAACAGACCCGAACAGACCCGAACAGACCCGAACAGACCCGAACAGACCCGAACAGACCCGAACAGACCCGAACAGACCCGAACAGACCCGAACAGACCCGAACAGACCCGAACAGACCCGAACAGACCCGAACCGACCCGAACCGACCCGAACCGACCCGACCCGACCCGACCCGACCCGACCCGACCCGAACCGACCCGAACCGACCCGAACCGACCCGAACCGACCCGACCCGACCCGACCCGATTACAAGAATTTTACACTCGCCACAAAACATTACAATTATTACAAGCTTAAAACTATAATTTACAATAACAATAACAGACAGACACCCACACAACAAAGGATATTCCCAGAATATCCTCACAAGATTCCTATGTTCTTTTTGCAGAATATTCCTAAGCAAATATTCTGAGAACGATCATAGAATGTATTGGATATATTAAAATATTTAGCATATCTATAAAAAATATCTTCAGTTAGTAAAGAAGTTCAATATTGTTTCAGAAATTACTCACCTTGCATCATCTTTGGGAAACCTAAAAAAACTTAATTGGGGATTTTCCCTCGAATTGCTTCGACATACTACACAAATTGTACATGGTTTTCTAAGCACAACATCACCAACAACTGGAGATATTTCGCTTTTACTATTTCGCACAAATAATAAATTGAGCAACACAATTAAAAATGTTTTCAAATTGCAATGTTGCCAATGTGAATTGTTAAATTATCATAATTCGAGATGCTATTGTAGAATTGTCACAAAAATGATCATTTTTCAATGAAATAAGTGGAACATACATAGGGATTGACGCCTCATTGATAAAATATCCTAAAACCAGAATTTGATGAAATAAGAGACTACTTTATGAAATGTTTATAACACTTCTAATATATTACACAGTAGATTGGATGAAACTTTTTAAATCCCGCAACTATGGAAGAGTGCCGGTCGTTCTTAAACTCGTCGTTTGCGCATTAGCCAGGAGTCGCAACTCCTGGCTAATGCGCGTTGAAAACTTACAACCAGAAATTGGCCGAAGTGGAATTACTGTATCTACTGTGACGTAACAATCTAAACGCTTTGTTATTGAACAACACGAACAGACCCGAACAGACCCGAACAGACCCGAACAGACCCGAACAGACCCGAACAGACCCGAACAGACCCGAACAGACCCGAACAGACCCGAACAGACCCGAACAGACCCGAACAGACCCGAACAGACCCAAACAGACCCGAACAGACCCGAACAGACCCGAACAGACCCGAACAGACAGACAGACAGACCCGAACAGACCCGAACAGACCCGAACAGACCCGAACAGACCCGAACAGACAGACAGACAGACCCGAACAGACCCGAACAGACCCGAACCGACCCGAACCGACCCGAACCGACCCGAATCGACCCGAACCGACCCGAACCGACCCGAACCGACCCGAACCGACCCGAACCGACCCGAACCGACCCGAACCGTCCCAAACCGACCCGAACCGACCCGAACCGACCCGAACCGACCCGAACCGACCCGAACCGACCCGAACCGACCCGAACCGATCCGAACAGACCCGAACAGACCCGAACAGACCCGAACAGACCCGAACAGACCCGAACAGACCCGAACAGACCCGAACAGACCCGAACAGACCCGAACAGACCCGAACAGACCCGAACAGACCCGAACAGACCCGAACAGACCCGAACAGACCCGAACAGACCCGAACAGACCCGAACAGACCCGAACAGACCCGAACAGACCCGAACAGACCCGAACAGACCCGAACAGACCCGAACCGACCCGAACCGACCCGAACCGTCCCGAACCGACCCGAACCGACCCGAACCGACCCGAACCGACCCGAACCGACCCGAACCGACCCGAACCGACCCGAACCGACCCGAACCGACCCGAACCGACCCGAACCGACCCGAACAGACCCGAACAGACCCGAACAGACCCGAACAGACCCGAACAGACCCGAACAGACCCGAACAGACCCGAACAGACCCGAACAGACCCGAACAGACCCGAACAGACCCGAACAGACCCGAACAGACCCGAACCGACCCGAACCGACCCGAACCGACCCCAACCGACCCGAACCGACCCGAACCGACCCGAACCGACCCGAACCGACCCGAACCGACCCGAACCGTCCCGAACCGACCCGAACCGACCCGAACCGACCCGAACCGACCCGAACCGACCCGAACCGACCCGAACAGACCCGAACAGACCCGAACAGACCCGAACAGACCCGAACAGACCCGAACAGACCCGAACAGACCCGAACAGACCCGAACAGACCCGAACAGACCCGAACAGACCCGAACAGACCCGAACAGACCCGAACAGACCCGAACAGACCCGAACAGACCCGAACCGACCCGAACCGACCCGAACCGACCCGACCCGACCCGACCCGACCCGACCCGACCCGAACCGACCCGAACCGACCCGAACCGACCCGAACCGACCCGACCCGACCCGACCCGATTACAAGAATTTTACACTCGCCACAAAACATTACAATTATTACAAGCTTAAAACTATAATTTACAATAACAATAACAGACAGACACCCACACAACAAAGGATATTCCCAGAATATCCTCACAAGATTCCTATGTTCTTTTTGCAGAATATTCCTAAGCAAATATTCTGAGAACGATCATAGAATGTATTGGATATATTAAAATATTTAGCATATCTATAAAAAATATCTTCAGTTAGTAAAGAAGTTCAATATTGTTTCAGAAATTACTCACCTTGCATCATCTTTGGGAAACCTAAAAAAACTTAATTGGGGATTTTCCCTCGAATTGCTTCGACATACTACACAAATTGTACATGGTTTTCTAAGCACAACATCACCAACAACTGGAGATATTTCGCTTTTACTATTTCGCACAAATAATAAATTGAGCAACACAATTAAAAATGTTTTCAAATTGCAATGTTGCCAATGTGAATTGTTAAATTATCATAATTCGAGATGCTATTGTAGAATTGTCACAAAAATGATCATTTTTCAATGAAATAAGTGGAACATACATAGGGATTGACGCCTCATTGATAAAATATCCTAAAACCAGAATTTGATGAAATAAGAGACTACTTTATGAAATGTTTATAACACTTCTAATATATTACACAGTAGATTGGATGAAACTTTTTAAATCCCGCAACTATGGAAGAGTGCCGGTCGTTCTTAAACTCGTCGTTTGCGCATTAGCCAGGAGTCGCAACTCCTGGCTAATGCGCGTTGAAAACTTACAACCAGAAATTGGCCGAAGTGGAATTACTGTATCTACTGTGACGTAACAATCTAAACGCTTTGTTATTGAACACGAACAGACACGAACAGACCCGAACAGACCCGAACAGACCCGAACAGACCCGAACAGACCCGAACAGACCCGAACAGACCCGAACAGACCCGAACAGACCCGAACAGACCCGAACAGACCCGAACAGACCCGAACAGACCCAAACAGACCCGAACAGACCCGAACAGACCCGAACAGACAGACAGACAGACCCGAACAGACCCGAACAGACCCGAACAGACCCGAACAGACCCGAACAGACAGACAGACAGACCCGAACAGACCCGAACAGACCCGAACCGACCCGAACCGACCCGAACCGACCCGAATCGACCCGAACCGACCCGAACCGACCCGAACCGACCCGAACCGACCCGAACCGACCCGAACCGACCCGAACCGTCCCAAACCGACCCGAACCGACCCGAACCGACCCGAACCGACCCGAACCGACCCGAACCGACCCGAACCGACCCGAACCGATCCGAACAGACCCGAACAGACCCGAACAGACCCGAACAGACCCGAACAGACCCGAACAGACCCGAACAGACCCGAACAGACCCGAACAGACCCGAACAGACCCGAACAGACCCGAACAGACCCGAACAGACCCGAACAGACCCGAACAGACCCGAACAGACCCGAACAGACCCGAACAGACCCGAACAGACCCGAACAGACCCGAACAGACCCGAACAGACAGACAGACAGACCCGAACAGACCCGAACAGACCCGAACAGACCCGAACAGACCCGAACAGACCCGAACAGACCCGAACCGACCCGAACCGACCCGAACCGTCCCGAACCGACCCGAACCGACCCGAACCGACCCGAACCGACCCGAACCGACCCGAACCGACCCGAACCGACCCGAACCGACCCGAACCGACCCGAACCGACCCGAACAGACCCGAACAGACCCGAACAGACCCGAACAGACCCGAACAGACCCGAACAGACCCGAACAGACCCGAACAGACCCGAACAGACCCGAACAGACCCGAACAGACCCGAACAGACCCGAACAGACCCGAACAGAACCGAACAGACCCGAACAGACCCGAACAGACCCGAACAGACACGAACAGACACGAACAGACACGAACAGACACGAACAGACACGAACAGACACGAACAGACACGAACAGACACGAACAGACACGAACAGACACGAACAGACACGAACAGACACGAACAGACACGAACAGACACGAACAGACACGAACAGACACGAACAGACACGAACAGACACGAACAGACACGAACAGACACGAACAGACACGAACAGACACGAACAGACACGAACAGACACGAACAGACACGAACAGACACGAACAGACACGAACAGACCCGAACAGACCCGAACAGACCCGAACCGACCCGAACCGACCCGAACCGACCCGAACCGACCCGAACCGACCCGAACCGACCCGAACCGACCCGAACCGACCCGAACCGACCCGAACCGACCCGAACCGACCCGAACCGACCCGAACCGACCCGAATTGACCCGAACCGACCCGAACCGTCCCGAACCGACCCGAACCGACCCGAACCGACCCGAACCGACCCGAACCGACCCGAACAGACCCGAACAGACCCGAACCGACCCGAACAGACCCGAACAGACCCGAACAGACCCGAACCGAACCGAACCGACCCGAACCGACCCGAACCGACCCGAACCGACCCGAACCGACCCGAACAGACCCGAACAGACCCGAACAGACCCGAACAGACCCGAACAGACCCGAACAGACCCGAACAGAGCCGAACAGAGCCGAACAGACCCGAACAGAGCCGAACAGACCCGAACAGACCCGAACAGACCCGAACAGACCCGAACAGACCCGAACAGACCCGAACAGACCCGAACAGACCCGAACAGACCCGAACAGACCCGAACAGACAGACAGACAGACCCGAACAGACCCGAACAGACCCGAACAGACCCGAACAGACCCGAACAGACCCGAACAGACCCGAACAGACCCGAACCGACCCGAACCGACCCGAACCGACCCGAACCGACCCGAACCGACCCGAACCGACCCGAACCGACCCGAACCGTCCCCGAACCGACCCGAACCGACCCGAACCGACCCGAACCGACCCGAACCGACCCGAACCGACCCGAACCGACCCGAACCGACCCGAACCGACCCGAACCGACCCGAACCGACCCGAACAGACCCGAACAGACCCGAACAGACCCGAACAGACCCGAACAGACCCGAACAGACCCGAACAGACCCGAACAGACCCGAACAGACCCGAACAGACCCGAACAGACCCGAACAGACCCGAACAGACCCGAACAGACCGAACAGACCCGAACAGACCCGAACCGACCCGAACCGACCCGAACCGACCCGAACCGACCCGAACCGACCCGAACCGACCCGACCCGAACCGACCCGAACAGACCCGAACAGACCCGAACAGACCCGAACAGACCCGAACAGACCCGAACAGACCCGAACAGACCCGAACCGACCCGAACCGACCCGAACCGACCCGAACCGACCCGAACCGACCCGAACAGACCCGAACAGACAGACAGACAGACCCAAACAGACCCGAACAGACCCGAACAGACCCGAACAGACAGACAGACAGACCCGAACAGACCCGAACAGACCCGAACAAACCCGAACAGACCCGAACAGACCCGAACAGACCCGAACAGACCCGAACAGACCCGAACAGACCCGAACCGACCCGAACCGACCCGAACCGACCGAACCGACCCGAACCGACCCGAACCGACCCGAACCGACCCGAACCGACCCGAACCGACCCGAACCGACCCGAACCGACCCGAACCGACCCGAACCGACCCGAACCGTCCCGAACCGACCCGAACCGACCCGAACCGACCCGAACCGACCCGAACCGACCCGAACCGACCCGAACCGACCCGAACCGACCCGAACCGACCCGACCCGAACCGACCCGAAACGACCCGAACCGACCCGAACAGACCCGAACAGACCCGAACAGACCCGAACAGACCCGAACAGACCCGAACAGACCCGAACAGACCCGAACAGAGCCGAACAGAGCCGAACAGACCCGAACAGAGCCGAACAGAGCCGAACAGACCCGAACAGACCCGAACAGACCCGAACAGACCCGAACAGACCCGAACAGACCCAAACAGACCCGAACAGACCCGAACAGACCCGAACAGACCCGAACAGACCCGAACAGACCCGAACAGACCCGAACAGACCCGAACAGACCCGAACAGACCCGAACAGACCCGAACAGACAGACAGACAGACCCGAACAGACCCGAACAGACCCGAACAGACAGACAGACAGACCCGAACAGACCCGAACAGACCCGAACAGACCCGAACAGACAGACAGACAGACCCGAACAGACCCGAACAGACAGACAGACAGACCCGAACAGACCCGAACAGACCCGAACAGACCCGAACAAACCCGAACAGACCCGAACAGACCCGAACAGACCCGAACAGACCCGAACAGACCCGAACCGACCCGAACCGACCCGAACCGACCCGAACCGACCCGAACCGACCCGAACCGACCCGAACCGACCCGAACCGACCCGAACCGACCCGAACCGACCCGAACCGTCCCGAACCGACCCGAACCGACCCGAACCGACCCGAACCGACCCGAACCGACCCGAACCGACCCGAACCGACCCGAACCGACCCGAACCGACCCGAACAGACCCGAACCGACCCGAACCGACCCGAACCGACCCGAACCGTCCCGAACCGACCCGAACCGACCCGAACCGACCCGAACCGACCCGAACAGACCCGAACAGACCCGAACTGACCCGAACAGACCCGAACAGACCCGAACAGACCCGAACAGAGCCGAACAGACCCGAACAGAGCCGAACAGACCCGAACAGAGCCGAACAGACCCGAACAGAGCCGAACAGACCCGAACAGACCCGAACAGACCCGAACAGACCCGAACAGACCCGAACAGACCCGAACAGACCCGAACAGACCCGAACAGACCCGAACAGACCCGAACAGTCCCGAACAGACCCGAACAGAGCCGAACAGACCCGAACAGACCCGAACAGACCCGAACAGACCCGAACAGACCCGAACAGACCCGAACAGACCCGAACAGACCCGAACAGACCCGAACAGACCCGAACAGACCCGAACAGACCCGAACAGACCCGAACAGACCCGAACCGACCCGAACCGACCCGAACCGACCCGACCCGACCCGACCCGAACCGACCCGAACCGACCCGAACCGACCCGAACCGACCCGACCCGACCCGACCCGATTACAAGAATTTTACACTCGCCACAAAACATTACAATTATTACAAGCTTAAAACTATAATTTACAATAACAATAACAGACAGACACCCACACAACAAAGGATATTCCCAGAATATCCTCACAAGATTCCTATGTTCTTTTTGCAGAATATTCCTAAGCAAATATTCTGAGAACGATCATAGAATGTATTGGATATATTAAAATATTTAGCATATCTATAAAAAATATCTTCAGTTAGTAAAGAAGTTCAATATTGTTTCAGAAATTACTCACCTTGCATCATCTTTGGGAAACCTAAAAAAACTTAATTGGGGATTTTCCCTCGAATTGCTTCGACATACTACACAAATTGTACATGGTTTTCTAAGCACAACATCACCAACAACTGGAGATATTTCGCTTTTACTATTTCGCACAAATAATAAATTGAGCAACACAATTAAAAATGTTTTCAAATTGCAATGTTGCCAATGTGAATTGTTAAATTATCATAATTCGAGATGCTATTGTAGAATTGTCACAAAAATGATCATTTTTCAATGAAATAAGTGGAACGATTGACGCCTCATTGATAAAATATCCTAAAACCAGAATTTGATGAAATAAGAGACTACTTTATGAAATGTTTATAACACTTCTAATATATTACACAGTAGATTGGATGAAACTTTTTAAATCCCGCAACTATGGAAGAGTGCCGGTCGTTCTTAAACTCGTCGTTTGCGCATTAGCCAGGAGTCGCAACTCCTGGCTAATGCGCGTTGAAAACTTACAACCAGAAATTGGCCGAAGTGGAATTACTGTATCTACTGTGACGTAACAATCTAAACGCTTTGTTATTGAACACGAACAGACACGAACAGACCCGAACAGACCCGAACAGACCCGAACAGACCCGAACAGACCCGAACAGACCCGAACAGACCCGAACAGACCCGAACAGACCCGAACAGACCCGAACAGACCCGAACAGACCCAAACAGACCCGAACAGACCCGAACAGACCCGAACAGACAGACAGACAGACCCGAACAGACCCGAACAGACCCGAACAGACCCGAACAGACCCGAACCGTCCCAAACCGACCCGAACCGACCCGAACCGACCCGAACCGACCCGAACCGATCCGAACCGACCCGAACCGATCCGAACCGACCCGAACCGACCCGAACCGACCCGAACCGACCCGAACCGACCCGAACAGACCCGAACAGACCCGAACAGACCCGAACAGACCCGAACCGACCCGAACCGACCCGAACCGACCCGAACCGACCCGAACCGACCCGAACCGACCCGAACCGACCCGAACCGACCCGAACCGACCCGAACCGACCCGAACCGACCCGAACCGACCCGAACCGACCCGAACCGTCCCGAACCGACCCGAACCGACCCGAACCGACCCGAACCGACCCGAACCGACCCGAACCGACCCGAACCGACCCGAACAGACCCGAACCGACCCGAACCGACCCGAACCGACCCGAACCGTCCCGAACCGACCCGAACCGACCCGAACCGACCCGAACCGACCCGAACAGACCCGAACAGACCCGAACTGACCCGAACAGACCCGAACAGACCCGAACAGACCCGAACAGAGCCGAACAGACCCGAACAGAGCCGAACAGACCCGAACAGAGCCGAACAGACCCGAACAGAGCCGAACAGACCCGAACAGACCCGAACAGACCCGAACAGACCCGAACAGACCCGAACAGACCCGAACAGACCCGAACAGACCCGAACAGACCCGAACAGACCCGAACAGACCCGAACAGTCCCGAACAGACCCGAACAGAGCCGAACAGACCCGAACAGACCCGAACAGACCCGAACAGACCCGAACAGACCCGAACAGACCCGAACAGACCCGAACAGACCCGAACAGACCCGAACAGACCCGAACAGACCCGAACAGACCCGAACAGACCCGAACAGACCCGAACAGACCCGAACAGACCCGAACCGACCCGAACCGACCCGAACCGACCCGACCCGACCCGACCCGAACCGACCCGAACCGACCCGAACCGACCCGACCCGACCCGACCCGATTACAAGAATTTTACACTCGCCACAAAACATTACAATTATTACAAGCTTAAAACTATAATTTACAATAACAATAACAGACAGACACCCACACAACAAAGGATATTCCCAGAATATCCTCACAAGATTCCTATGTTCTTTTTGCAGAATATTCCTAAGCAAATATTCTGAGAACGATCATAGAATGTATTGGATATATTAAAATATTTAGCATATCTATAAAAAATATCTTCAGTTAGTAAAGAAGTTCAATATTGTTTCAGAAATTACTCACCTTGCATCATCTTTGGGAAACCTAAAAAAACTTAATTGGGGATTTTCCCTCGAATTGCTTCGACATACTACACAAATTGTACATGGTTTTCTAAGCACAACATCACCAACAACTGGAGATATTTCGCTTTTACTATTTCGCACAAATAATAAATTGAGCAACACAATTAAAAATGTTTTCAAATTGCAATGTTGCCAATGTGAATTGTTAAATTATCATAATTCGAGATGCTATTGTAGAATTGTCACAAAAATGATCATTTTTCAATGAAATAAGTGGAACATACATAGGGATTGACGCCTCATTGATAAAATATCCTAAAACCAGAATTTGATGAAATAAGAGACTACTTTATGAAATGTTTATAACACTTCTAATATATTACACAGTAGATTGGATGAAACTTTTTAAATCCCGCAACTATGGAAGAGTGCCGGTCGTTCTTAAACTCGTCGTTTGCGCATTAGCCAGGAGTCGCAACTCCTGGCTAATGCGCGTTGAAAACTTACAACCAGAAATTGGCCGAAGTGGAATTACTGTATCTACTGTGACGTAACAATCTAAACGCTTTGTTATTGAACACGAACAGACACGAACAGACCCGAACAGACCCGAACAGACCCGAACAGACCCGAACAGACCCGAACAGACCCGAACAGACCCGAACAGACCCGAACAGACCCGAACAGACCCGAACAGACCCGAACAGACCCGAACAGACCCGAACAGACCCGAACAGACCCGAACAGACCCAAACAGACCCGAACAGACCCGAACAGACCCGAACAGACAGACAGACAGACCCGAACAGACCCGAACAGACCCGAACAGACCCGAACAGACCCGAACAGACCCGAACAGACAGACAGACAGACCCGAACAGACCCGAACAGACCCGAACCGACCCGAACCGACCCGAACCGACCCGAACCGACCCGAACCGACCCGAACCGACCCGAACCGACCCGAACCGACCCGAACCGTCCCAAACCGACCCGAACCGACCCGAACCGACCCGAACAGACAGACAGACAGACCCAAACAGACCCGAACAGACCCGAACAGACCCGAACAGACAGACAGACAGACCCGAACAGACCCGAACAGACCCGAACAAACCCGAACAGACCCGAACAGACCCGAACAGACCCGAACAGACCCGAACCGACCCGAACCGACCCGAACCGACCCGAACCGACCCGAACCGACCCGAACAGACCCGAACAGACCCGAACAGACCCGAACAGACCCGAACCGTCCCGAACCGACCCGAACCGACCCGAACAGACCCGAATTGACCCGAACTGACCCGAACCGACCCGAACCGTCCCGAACCGACCCGAACCGACCCGAACAGACCCGAACAGACCCGAACAGACCCGAACAGACCCGAACAGACCCGAACAGACCCGAACAGACCCGAACAGACCCGAACAGACCCGAACAGACCCGAACAGACCCGAACAGACCCGAACAGACCCGAACAGACCCGAACAGACCCGAACAGACCCGAACAGACCCGAACAGACCCGAACAGACCCGAACCGACCCGAACCGACCCGAACCGACCCGAACCGACCCGAACCGACCCGAACCGACCCGAACCGACCCGAACCGACCCGAACCGACCCGAACCGACCCGAACCGACCCGAACCGACCCGAACAGACCCGAATTGACCCGAACTGACCCGAACCGACCCGAACCGTCCCGAACCGACCCGAACCGACCCGAACAGACCCGAACAGACCCGAACAGACCCGAACAGACCCGAACAGACCCGAACAGACCCGAACAGACCCGAACAGACCCGAACAGACCCGAACAGACCCGAACAGACCCGAACAGACCCGAACAGACCCGAACAGACCCGAACAGACCCGAACAGACCCGAACCGACCCGAACCGACCCGAACCGACCCGAACCGACCCGAACCGACCCGAACCGACCCGAACCGACCCGAACCGACCCGAACCGACCCGAACCGACCCGAACCGTCCCGAACCGACCCGAACCGACCCGAACCGACCCGAACCGACCCGAACCGACCCGAACCGACCCGAACCGACCCGAACCGACCCGAACCGACCCGAACCGACCCGAACCGTCCCGAACCGACCCGAACCGACCCGAACCGACCCGAACCGACCCGAACCGACCCGAACCGACCCGAACCGACCCGAACCGACCCGAACCGACCCGAACCGACCCGAACAGACCCGAATTGACCCGAACTGACCCGAACCGACCCGAACCGTCCCGAACCGACCCGAACCGACCCGAACCGACCCGAACCGACCCGAACAGACACGAACAGACACGAACAGACACGAACAGACACGAACAGACACGAACAGACACGAACAGACACGAACAGACCCGAACAGACCCGAACAGACCCGAACCGACCCGAACCGACCCGAACCGACCCGAACCGACCCGAACCGACCCGAACCGACCCGAACCGACCCGAACCGACCCGAACCGACCCGAACCGACCCGAACCGTCCCGAACCGACCCGAACCGACCCGAACCGACCCGAACCGACCCGAACCGACCCGAACCGACTCGAACCGACCCGAACAGACCCGAACAGACCCGAACAGACCCGAACCGAACCGACCCGAACCGACCCGAACCGACCCGAACCGACCCGAACCGACCCGAACCGACCCGAACCGACCCGAACCGACCCGAACAGACCCGAACAGACCCGAACAGACCCGAACAGACCCGAACAGACCCGAACAGAGCCGAACAGACCCGAACAGAGCCGAACAGACCCGAACAGACCCGAACAGACCCGAACAGACCCAAACAGACCCGAACAGACCCGAACAGACCCGAACAGACCCGAACAGACCCGAACAGACAGACAGACAGACCCGAACAGACCCGAACAGACCCGAACCGACCCGAACCGACCCGAACCGACCCGAACAGACAGACAGACAGACCCAAACAGACCCGAACAGACCCGAACAGACCCGAACAGACAGACAGACAGACCCGAACAGACCCGAACAGACCCGAACAAACCCGAACAGACCCGAACAGACCCGAACAGACCCGAACAGACCCGAACCGACCCGAACCGACCCGAACCGACCCGAACCGACCCGAACCGACCCGAACCGACCCGAACCGACCCGAACCGACCCGAACCGACCCGAACCGTCCCGAACCGACCCGAACCGACCCGAACCGACCCGAACCGACCCGAACCGACCCGAACCGACCCGAACCGACCCGAACCGACCCGAACCGACCCGAACCGACCCGAACAGACCCGAACCGACCCGAACTGACCCGAACCGACCCGAACCGTCCCGAACCGACCCGAACCGACCCGAACCGACCCGAACCGACCCGAACCGACCCGAACAGACACGAACAGACACGAACAGACACGAACAGACACGAACAGACACGAACAGACACGAACAGACACGAACAGACACGAACAGACCCGAACAGACCCGAACAGACCCGAACCGACCCGAACCGACCCGAACCGACCCGAACCGACCCGAACCGACCCGAACCGACCCGAACCGACCCGAACCGACCCGAACCGACCCGAACCGACCCGAACCGACCCGAACCGACCCGAACCGTCCCGAACCGACCCGAACCGACCCGAACCGACCCGAACCGACCCGAACCGACCCGAACAGACCCGAACCGACCCGAACAGACCCGAACAGACCCGAACAGACCCGAACAGACCCGAACCGAACCGAACCGACCCGAACCGACCCGAACCGACCCGAACCGACCCGAACCGACCCGAACCGACCCGAACCGACCCGAACAGACCCGAACAGACCCGAACAGACCCGAACAGACCCGAACAGACCCGAACAGACCCGAACAGACCCGAACAGACCCGAACAGACCCGAACAGACCCGAACAGACCCGAACAGACCCGAACAGACCCGAACAGAGCCGAACAGACCCGAACAGACCCGAACAGACCCGAACAGACCCGAACAGACCCGAACAGACCCAAACAGACCCGAACAGACCCGAACAGACCCGAACAGACCCGAACAGACCCGAACAGACAGACAGACAGACCCGAACAGACCCGAACAGACCCGAACAGACCCGAACAGACCCGAACAGACCCGAACAGACCCGAACAGACCCGAACAGACAGACAGACAGACCCGAACAGACCCGAACAGACCCGAACAGACCCGAACAGACCCGAGCAGACCCGAACCGACCCGAACCGACCCGAACCGACCCGAACCGACCCGAACCGACCCGAACCGACCCGACCCGAACCGACCCGAACCGACCCGAACCGACCCGAACCGACCCGAACCGTCCCGAACCGACCCGAACCGACCCGAACCGACCCGAACCGACCCGAACCGACCCGAACCGACCCGAACCGACCCGAACCGACCCGAACAGACCCGAACAGACCCGAACAGACCCGAACAGACCCGAACAGACCCGAACAGACCCGAACAGACCCGAACAGACCCGAACAGACCCGAACAGACCCGAACAGACCCGAACAGACCCGAACACACCCGAACAGACCCGAACAGACCCGAACAGACCCGAACAGACCCGAACCGACCCGAACCGACCCGAACCGACCCGAACCGACCCGAACCGACCCGAACCGACCCGAACCGACCCGAACAGACCCGAACAGACCCGAACAGACAGACAGACAGACCCGAACAGACCCGAACAGACAGACAGACAGACCCGAACAGACCCGAACAGACCCGAACAAACCCGAACAGACCCGAACAGACCCGAACAGACCCGAACAGACCCGAACAGACCCGAACAGACCCGAACAGACCCGAACCGACCCGAACCGACCCGAACCGACCCGAACCGACCCGAACCGACCCGAACCGACCCGAACCGTCCCGAACCGACCTGAACCGACCCGAACCGACCCGAACCGACCCGAACCGACCCGAACCGACCCGAACCGACCCGAACCGACCCGAACAGACCCGAACCGACCCGAACCGTCCCGAACCGACCCGAACCGACCCGAACCGACCCGAACCGACCCGAACCGACCCGAACAGACCCGAACAGACCCGAACAGACCCGAACAGACCCGAACAGACCCGAACCGAACCGAACCGACCCGAACCGACCCGAACCGACCCGAACAGACCCGAACAGACCCGAACAGACCCGAACAGACCCGAACAGACCCGAACAGACCCGAACAGACCCGAACCCACCCGAACCGACCCGAACCGACCCGAGCCGACCCGAACCGACCCGAACCGACCCGAACCGACCCGAACAGACCCGAACAGACCCGAACAGACCCGAACAGACCCGAACAGACCCGAACAGACCCGAACAGACCCGAACAGACCCGAACAGACCCGAACAGACAGACAGACAGACCCGAACAGACCCGAACAGACCCGAACAGACCCGAACAGACCCGAACAGACCCGAACAGACCCGAACAGACCCGAACCGACCCGAACCGACCCGAACCGACCCGAACCGACCCGAACCGACCCGAACCGACCCGAACCGACCCGAACCGACCCGAACCGACCCGAACCGACCCGAACCGACCCGAACCGACCCGAACCGACCCGAACCGACCCGAACCGACCCGAACCGTCCCGAACCGACCCGAACCGACCCGAACCGACCCGAACCGACCCGAACCGACCCGAACCGACCCGAACCGACCCGAACCGACCCGAACCGACCCGAACAGACCCGAACAGACCCGAACAGACCCGAACAGACCCGAACAGACCCGAACAGACCCGAACAGACCCGAACAGACCCGAACAGACCCGAACAGACAGACAGACAGACCCGAACAGACCCGAACAGACCCGAACAGACCCGAACAGACCCGAACAGACCCGAACAGACCCGAACCGACCCGAACCGACCCGAACCGTCCCGAACCGACCCGAACCGACCCGAACCGACCCGAACCGACCCGAACCGACCCGAACCGACCCGAACCGACCCGAACAGACCCGAACCCACCCGAACCGACCCGAACCGACCCGAGCCGACCCGAACCGACCCGAACCGACCCGAACCGACCCGAACAGACCCGAACAGACCCGAACAGACCCGAACAGACCCGAACAGACCCGAACAGACCCGAACAGACCCGAACAGACCCGAACAGACCCGAACAGACAGACAGACAGACCCGAACAGACCCGAACCGACCCGAACCGACCCGAACCGACCCGAACCGACCCGAACCGACCCGAACCGACCCGAACCGACCCGAACCGACCCGAACCGTCCCGAACCGACCCGAACCGACCCGAACCGACCCGAACCGACCCGAACCGACCCGAACCGACCCGAACCGACCCGAACCGACCCGAACAGACCCGAACAGACCCGAACAGACCCGAACAGACCCGAACAGACCCGAACAGACCCGAACAGACCCGAACAGACCCGAACAGACCCGAACAGACCCGAACAGACCCGAACAGACCCGAACCGACCCGAACCGACCCGAACCGACCCGAACCGACCCGAACCGACCCGAACCGACCCGAACCGACCCGAACAGACCCGAACAGACCCGAACAGACCCGAACAGACCCGAACAGACCCGAACAGACAGACAGACAGACCCGAACAGACCCGAACAGACCCGAACAGACCCGAACAAACCCGAACAGACCCGAACAGACCCGAACAGCCCCGAACAGACCCGAACAGACCCGAACAGACCCGAACAGACCCGAACAGACCCGAACCGACCCGAACCGACCCGAACCGACCCGAACCGACCCGAACCGACCCGAACCGACCCGAACCGACCCGAACCGACCCGAACCGTCCCGAACCGACCCGAACCGACCCGAACCGACCCGAACCGACCCGAACCGACCCGAACCGACCCGAACCGACCCGAACCGACCCGAACAGACCCGAACAGACCCGAACCGACCCGAACCGACCCGAACCGTCATGAACCGACCCGAACCGACCCGAACCGACCCGAACCGACCCGAACAGACCCGAACAGACCCGAACTGACCCGAACAGACCCGAACAGACCCGAACAGACCCGAACAGAGCCGAACAGACCCGAACAGAGCCGAACAGACCCGAACAGACCCGAACAGACCCGAACAGACCCGAACAGACCCGAACAGACCCGAACAGACCCGAACAGACCCGAACAGACCCGAACAGACCCGAACAGACCCGAACAGACCCGAACAGACCCGAACAGACCCGAACAGTCCCGAACAGACCCGAACAGAGCCGAACAGACCCGAACAGACCCGAACAGACCCGAACAGACCCGAACAGACCCGAACAGACCCGAACAGACCCGAACAGACCCGAACAGACCCGAACCGACCCGAACCGACCCGAACCGACCCGAACCGACCCGAACCGACCCGAACCGATCCGAACCGACCCGACCCGACCCGACCCGACCCGACCCGACCCGAACCGACCCGAACCGACCCGAACCGACCCGAACCGACCCGAACCGACCCGAACCGACCCGACCCGACCCGATTACAAGAATTTTACACTCGCCACAATACATTACAATTATTACAAGCTTAAAACTATAATTTACAATAACAATAACAGACAGACACCCACACAACAAAGGATATTCCCAGAATATCCTCACAAGATTCCTATGTTCTTTTTGCAGAATATTCCTAAGCAAATATTCTGAGAACGATCATAGAATGTATTGGATATATTAAAATATTTAGCATATCTATAAAAAATATCTTCAGTTAGTAAAGAAGTTCAATATTGTTTCAGAAATTACTCACCTTGCATCATCTTTGGGAAACCTAAAAAAACTTAATTGAGGATTTTCCCTCGAATTGCTTCGACATACTACACAAATTGTACATGGTTTTCTAAGCACAACATCACCAACAACTGGAGATATTTCGCTTTTACTATTTCGCACAAATAATAAATTGAGCAACACAATTAAAAATGTTTTCAAATTGCAATGTTGCCAATGTGAATTGTTAAATTATCATAATTCGAGATGCTATTGTAGAATTGTCACAAAAATGATCATTTTTCAATGAAATAAGTGGAACATACATAGGGATTGACGCCTCATTGATAAAATATCCTAAAACCAGAATTTGATGAAATAAGAGACTACTTTATGAAATGTTTATAACACTTCTAATATATTACACAGTAGATTGGATGAAACTTTTTAAATCCCGCAACTATGGAAGAGTGCCGGTCGTTCTTAAACTCGTCGTTTGCGCATTAGCCAGGAGTCGCAACTCCTGGCTAATGCGCGTTGAAAACTTACAACCAGAAATTGGCCGAAGTGGAATTACTGTATCTACTGTGACGTAACAATCTAAACGCTTTGTTATTGAACACGAACAGACACGAACAGACCCGAACAGACCCGAACAGACCCGAACAGACCCGAACAGACCCGAACAGACCCGAACAGACCCGAACAGACCCGAACAGACCCGAACAGACCCGAACAGACCCGAACAGACCCGAACAGACCCAAACAGACCCGAACAGACCCGAACAGACCCGAACAGACCCGAACAGACAGACAGACAGACCCGAACAGACCCGAACAGACCCGAACAGACCCGAACAGACCCGAACAGACTCGAACAGACCCGAACAGACCCGAACAGACAGACAGACAGACCCGAACAGACCCGAACAGACCCGAACAGACCCGAACAGACCCGAACAGACCCGAACCGACCCGAACCGACCCGAACCGACCCGAACCGACCCGAACCGACCCGAACCGACCCGAACCGACCCGAACCGTCCCGAACCGACCCGAACCGACCCGAACCGACCCGAACCGACCCGAACCGACCCGAACCGACCCGAACCGACCCGAACCGACCCGAACCGACCCGAACCGACCCGAACCGACCCGAACAGACCCGAACCGACCCGAACTGACCCGAACCGACCCGAACCGTCCCGAACCGACCCGAACCGACCCGAACCGACCCGAACCGACCCGAACAGACACGAACAGACACGAACAGACACGAACAGACACGAACAGACACGAACAGACCCGAACAGACCCGAACAGACCCGAACCGACCCGAACCGACCCGAACCGACCCGAACCGACCCGAACCGACCCGAACCGACCCGAACCGACCCGAACCGACCCGAACCGACCCGAACCGACCCGAACCGACCCGAACCGTCCCGAACCGACCCGAACCGACCCGAACCGACCCGAACCGACCCGAACCGACCCGAACAGACCCGAACCGACCCGAACAGACCCGAACAGACCCGAACCGAACCGAACCGACCCGAACCGACCCGAACCGACCCGAACCGACCCGAACCGACCCGAACAGACCCGAACAGACCCGAACAGACCCGAACAGACCCGAACAGACCCGAACAGACCCGAACAGACCCGAACAGACCCGAACAGACCCGAACAGACCCGAACAGAGCCGAACAGACCCGAACAGAGCCGAACAGACCCGAACAGACCCGAACAGACCCAAACAGACCCGAACAGACCCGAACAGACCCGAACAGACCCGAACAGACCCGAACAGACAGACAGACAGACCCGAACAGACCCGAACAGACCCGAACAGACCCGAACAGACCCGAACAGACAGACAGACAGACCCGAACAGACCCGAACAGACCCGAACAGACCCGAACAGACCCGAACAGACCCGAACAGACCCGAACAGACCCGAACAGACCCGAACAGACCCGAACAGACCCGAACCGACCCGAACCGACCCGAACCGACCCCAACCGACCCGAACCGACCCGAACCGACCCGAACCGACCCGAACCGACCCGAACCGACCCGAACCGTCCCGAACCGACCCGAACCGACCCGAACCGACCCGAACCGACCCGAACCGACCCGAACCGACCCGAACAGACCCGAACAGACCCGAACAGACCCGAACAGACCCGAACAGACCCGAACAGACCCGAACAGACCCGAACAGACCCGAACAGACCCGAACAGACCCGAACAGACCCGAACAGACCCGAACAGACCCGAACAGACCCGAACAGACCCGAACCGACCCGAACCGACCCGAACCGACCCGACCCGACCCGACCCGACCCGACCCGACCCGAACCGACCCGAACCGACCCGAACCGACCCGATTACAAGAATTTTACACTCGCCACAATACATTACAATTATTACAAGCTTAAAACTATAATTTACAATAACAATAACAGACAGACACCCACACAACAAAGGATATTCCCAGAATATCCTCACAAGATTCCTATGTTCTTTTTGCAGAATATTCCTAAGCAAATATTCTGAGAACGATCATAGAATGTATTGGATATATTAAAATATTTAGCATATCTATAAAAAATATCTTCAGTTAGTAAAGAAGTTCAATATTGTTTCAGAAATTACTCACCTTGCATCATCTTTGGGAAACCTAAAAAAACTTAATTGAGGATTTTCCCTCGAATTGCTTCGACATACTACACAAATTGTACATGGTTTTCTAAGCACAACATCACCAACAACTGGAGATATTTCGCTTTTACTATTTCGCACAAATAATAAATTGAGCAACACAATTAAAAATGTTTTCAAATTGCAATGTTGCCAATGTGAATTGTTAAATTATCATAATTCGAGATGCTATTGTAGAATTGTCACAAAAATGATCATTTTTCAATGAAATAAGTGGAACATACATAGGGATTGACGCCTCATTGATAAAATATCCTAAAACCAGAATTTGATGAAATAAGAGACTACTTTATGAAATGTTTATAACACTTCTAATATATTACACAGTAGATTGGATGAAACTTTTTAAATCCCGCAACTATGGAAGAGTGCCGGTCGTTCTTAAACTCGTCGTTTGCGCATTAGCCAGGAGTCGCAACTCCTGGCTAATGCGCGTTGAAAACTTACAACCAGAAATTGGCCGAAGTGGAATTACTGTATCTACTGTGACGTAACAATCTAAACGCTTTGTTATTGAACACGAACAGACACGAACAGACCCGAACAGACCCGAACAGACCCGAACAGACCCGAACAGACCCGAACAGACCCGAACAGACCCGAACAGACCCGAACAGACCCGAACAGACCCGAACAGACCCGAACAGACCCAAACAGACCCGAACAGACCCGAACAGACCCGAACAGACCCGAACAGACAGACAGACAGACCCGAACAGACCCGAACAGACCCGAACAGACCCGAACAGACCCGAACAGACTCGAACAGACCCGAACAGACCCGAACAGACAGACAGACAGACCCGAACAGACCCGAACAGACCCGAACAGACCCGAACAGACCCGAACAGACCCGAACAGACCCGAACCGACCCGAACCGACCCGAACCGACCCGAACCGACCCGAACCGACCCGAACCGACCCGAACCGACCCGAACCGACCCGAACCGTCCCGAACCGACCCGAACCGACCCGAACCGACCCGAACCGACCCGAACCGACCCGAACCGACCCGAACCGACCCGAACCGACCCGAACCGACCCGAACCGACCCGAACCGACCCGAACAGACCCGAACCGACCCGAACTGACCCGAACCGACCCGAACCGTCCCGAACCGACCCGAACCGACCCGAACCGACCCGAACCGACCCGAACAGACACGAACAGACACGAACAGACACGAACAGACACGAACAGACACGAACAGACCCGAACAGACCCGAACAGACCCGAACCGACCCGAACCGACCCGAACCGACCCGAACCGACCCGAACCGACCCGAACCGACCCGAACCGACCCGAACCGACCCGAACCGACCCGAACCGACCCGAACCGTCCCGAACCGACCCGAACCGACCCGAACCGACCCGAACCGACCCGAACCGACCCGAACAGACCCGAACCGACCCGAACAGACCCGAACAGACCCGAACCGAACCGAACCGACCCGAACCGACCCGAACCGACCCGAACCGACCCGAACCGACCCGAACAGACCCGAACAGACCCGAACAGACCCGAACAGACCCGAACAGACCCGAACAGACCCGAACAGACCCGAACAGACCCGAACAGACCCGAACAGACCCGAACAGACCCGAACAGAGCCGAACAGACCCGAACAGAGCCGAACAGACCCGAACAGACCCGAACAGACCCAAACAGACCCGAACAGACCCGAACAGACCCGAACAGACCCGAACAGACCCGAACAGACAGACAGACAGACCCGAACAGACCCGAACAGACCCGAACAGACCCGAACAGACCCGAACAGACAGACAGACAGACCCGAACAGACCCGAACAGACCCGAACAGACCCGAACAGACCCGAACAGACCCGAACAGACCCGAACAGACCCGAACAGACCCGAACAGACCCGAACAGACCCGAACCGACCCGAACCGACCCGAACCGACCCCAACCGACCCGAACCGACCCGAACCGACCCGAACCGACCCGAACCGACCCGAACCGACCCGAACCGTCCCGAACCGACCCGAACCGACCCGAACCGACCCGAACCGACCCGAACCGACCCGAACCGACCCGAACAGACCCGAACAGACCCGAACAGACCCGAACAGACCCGAACAGACCCGAACAGACCCGAACAGACCCGAACAGACCCGAACAGACCCGAACAGACCCGAACAGACCCGAACAGACCCGAACAGACCCGAACAGACCCGAACAGACCCGAACCGACCCGAACCGACCCGAACCGACCCGACCCGACCCGACCCGACCCGACCCGACCCGAACCGACCCGAACCGACCCGAACCGACCCGAACCGACCCGACCCGACCCGACCCGATTACAAGAATTTTACACTCGCCACAAAACATTACAATTATTACAAGCTTAAAACTATAATTTACAATAACAATAACAGACAGACACCCACACAACAAAGGATATTCCCAGAATATCCTCACAAGATTCCTATGTTCTTTTTGCAGAATATTCCTAAGCAAATATTCTGAGAACGATCATAGAATGTATTGGATATATTAAAATATTTAGCATATCTATAAAAAATATCTTCAGTTAGTAAAGAAGTTCAATATTGTTTCAGAAATTACTCACCTTGCATCATCTTTGGGAAACCTAAAAAAACTTAATTGGGGATTTTCCCTCGAATTGCTTCGACATACTACACAAATTGTACATGGTTTTCTAAGCACAACATCACCAACAACTGGAGATATTTCGCTTTTACTATTTCGCACAAATAATAAATTGAGCAACACAATTAAAAATGTTTTCAAATTGCAATGTTGCCAATGTGAATTGTTAAATTATCATAATTCGAGATGCTATTGTAGAATTGTCACAAAAATGATCATTTTTCAATGAAATAAGTGGAACATACATAGGGATTGACGCCTCATTGATAAAATATCCTAAAACCAGAATTTGATGAAATAAGAGACTACTTTATGAAATGTTTATAACACTTCTAATATATTACACAGTAGATTGGATGAAACTTTTTAAATCCCGCAACTATGGAAGAGTGCCGGTCGTTCTTAAACTCGTCGTTTGCGCATTAGCCAGGAGTCGCAACTCCTGGCTAATGCGCGTTGAAAACTTACAACCAGAAATTGGCCGAAGTGGAATTACTGTATCTACTGTGACGTAACAATCTAAACGCTTTGTTATTGAACACGAACAGACACGAACAGACCCGAACAGACCCGAACAGACCCGAACAGACCCGAACAGACCCGAACAGACCCGAACAGACCCGAACAGACCCGAACAGACCCGAACAGACCCGAACAGACCCGAACAGACCCGAACAGACCCAAACAGACCCGAACAGACCCGAACAGACCCGAACAGACAGACAGACAGACCCGAACAGACCCGAACAGACCCGAACAGACCCGAACAGACCCGAACAGACAGACAGACAGACCCGAACAGACCCGAACAGACCCGAACCGACCCGAACCGACCCGAACCGACCCGAATCGACCCGAACCGACCCGAACCGACCCGAACCGACCCGAACCGACCCGAACCGACCCGAACCGACCCGAACCGTCCCAAACCGACCCGAACCGACCCGAACCGACCCGAACCGACCCGAACCGACCCGAACCGACCCGAACCGACCCGAACCGATCCGAACAGACCCGAACAGACCCGAACAGACCCGAACAGACCCGAACAGACCCGAACAGACCCGAACAGACCCGAACAGACCCGAACAGACCCGAACAGACCCGAACAGACCCGAACAGACCCGAACAGACCCGAACAGACCCGAACAGACCCGAACAGACCCGAACAGACCCGAACAGACCCGAACAGACCCGAACAGACCCGAACAGACCCGAACAGAACCGAACAGACCCGAACCGACCCGAACCGACCCGAACCGTCCCGAACCGACCCGAACCGACCCGAACCGACCCGAACCGACCCGAACCGACCCGAACCGACCCGAACCGACCCGAACCGACCCGAACCGACCCGAACCGACCCGAACAGACCCGAACAGACCCGAACAGAC